>MU188909.1:12698-57147 GCA_016904865.1 Pissodes strobi
ATGCGCTCAGAGTAACTACTGATGTTTCAATGCAGTGATTGTAATAAGTTCTTTACCAAATCTATATAGACATAAAAAGCAATCATATCCTTTTCAACCATCCTGTTATGACGCCGTTACTTGTTTATAAAGAAATAAACAAAGAGAAGAGCAGATTTTTAGCTAAGTGGTCAACCAGTAAAGAAACCTAAACTATATGATAGTGTAGTGCATTTATTCAATACTCAAACTTATCATTTCATGATGCAAAGACTCTAACACATGGCAAATCAAAAAAAAAGAAACTTAGCGCCCATTTAAGATCAAACGTTCATAAAAGTGACGTAATAAAGAAAAACAATGAAAATGTGAAAATTTCATCAATTCCAGTTAGTCTTTCGGGAGTTGAAGGGCTTAGTGAAATATATGTTCCTTAACTATATGTTTTAAAAAAATCCAATGCTCTGCTGCCTAAGAACAGCTCCATACATCACAACCCTATGCACATCATCTCCACTATTTCGTATAGACAGTGAAACAGACATTTCCGCTAATATTTCTACCCCTCATATCTCTTGAATTCTTTCCTGGTACAGCTAGTTTCTTAATTCTTAAAAGTCTCTTCCATAAATGGACAAAAATGCTTTCAAACAAACTTCACACCTAACGTCTTCTGTTTTTTATTGAAATATTGGTACGATTATGGCCTTTTATGGGATTGCCTTTTCTCGGTTAATGTTTATGAACACCAGTAACCTCAAAAGTGTCAACATTTGCAGAAAATGGTTCAGGTTGGGCTTTGGAGAAAATATTACGATTAGAAGTCAATGTGAATAAATATAATCCAATATGTGCATCCTCATATATTCCTTTACCAAAAGAGATTGCAAATAAGAGAGCTATAATGAACGTTAAAACAGATGACCCTGCAAGCTTACTGAGTAATTGTGTATTATGTAATAAGACATTATCTGATTTAACTACTAATAATTAAGCATTCATCCTTTAAAACTTTGATAATAATCAATTTATATTCAACAGTATCTTATTATTTCCTATAACATATATAAAACAACCCGTTCGTTGAAATATTACAAAAGGGGGAATCAGTGAGTCACCCTAGCAAATAAAAATTACCAGACTGGAACGAAATAAAGGGGTCTAAACGAGGATAATAACATATGACTATTTGCCAATGTAGCGGTACTTTAGACAAACATTTACGTTTGAAATACCTACATATGCGGGTTTAATCATTTGAATTAAATTTTTACCCTTCGTTAATTATTATCTGAGCACAGAGAATATTATTTTATTGATTTTTATAATACCGTCAAATTCAAATGTACATCTAATTTAAAGTTTTCAATTATTGTTGTAACACTCTAAGACAAAAGTAATTAATCAATCATGTTAGATAAGACATTGATACTATTAGAAATATATTATTAATAATACGTAACAGAACCAAAACAACCTAAAAGATAATTTTTGGGAATGATTTTTATCAAGAAAAATGAACTTTGTGTTAATGACAAGACAGAGATACAGCAATTAAAGAAAATTTATTTCAACCTTATCAAATAAAAAGATAAATCAAACACAATACATAAATAAATATCGCATTCGATTTGTTTATTCATTATAAAAACCCGAAAAAAACGCACCTAATCTAATACACGTCCTTATCGAAATAAAAATTAGTCACCGTCTGTACAAATTCAGTATACCTATTTTATATATCAATGTGTACCAGTCCATGAATGGGGAACTTGAATGAAAATTAAGGCAGGAAACGTCTTAGCTTCCATTATTATTATTATTAATATTAAAGCACAGATTAAAGTACAAATCATCACAATTTATAACAAACACCCAGGTAATTCAACGACAAGCAGTAATAAACGTAAATATTTAAATACTTGTTGATGCCATACTGCCTTCACTGACATTTTAAGATAATAAGTCAATGACTTCTTTCCAATCGAACGAGCGGTGTGAAGTCACGTATCGTTTAAAATGAGTAGCTTGCGGTAGTTGCGGTAACAACTTTAATTGTTTATTACAAAATGAAATACTACGATTAAGGGATATTTGGTGTGTGCTGTCTCTATAGGTAGGCAGATATATTAAAGAAATAAAAAAATGTTCAAGTTCCCTATTGTATTGTTTCGTTGTTTTACTGTTTATGCATATATTATTTTTTTGTCATATAGAAATGGACAACCAATTTTATCTACCCAAGACAAAGCTTAGTAAGTCGAAGAAGATCCTTTCATTATTGTGTGTTACTGATCTTTCCGACAAACTGCAACCAATTACGCTTTTTCAAAGAATTTAAATCTATAAATCACTGTTGTAGATAGATAACTGATGAAGACCGAAATTAAGTCGAAACGTTTTAATATAGCCATATAACAAATACTACGGCTCTTTAATAAAAATCAGAACCTAAATCCCAAGAAAACCATATTTAAGAATATAGTTAACGGTTCAAGAAAACATTTTACTATGAATAATGAATATATATTACATTAAAATTTCAATTACTTTGAATTTAATATTATCAACTAGAAGCAACTATTGACACTATAAGATTTTAGCAAGTTGTTGAAAAAAATAAAACACTATTTGAAGAAATATTTTGAATAAGGGACTTTAAATTATAAATCAAAGTTATCTAAATCCACTTAGATTAGACATTGAAGCTATTTTTGGTTATGTCCAAACCCCCATTCTGAAAATTAGGGCAAAAAAAGCAACACCAAAAACGCTTTCTCATATTCACCCTCATTTCGATTAATTAACGTTCATTAAAATTAATTAAAGCAACATATAAAATGAAATCCAAAGCCATGCAATTTTAGTTTACAATCACCTTTGCACTTTCATCAAATGGGTAAACCAAATATCAAAACTTTGAAAACCCTTTTAAAACCAAAAGTAAATTTAGTACAACAAGTAATTATTTCAAACAGCGGTAACATAAGTGTTATGGATTATCAACCTATGTTTGATGAAATTTTGGATATCTCCGAAAGCAATTTGAACCAGGAAATAACATGTCAAGAAATGCCAGATATATTGGAAAACATTCCGAGATACTTTGGAGAATATTCTGAACAAAACCAACCTTTCTATGAACCAATTTCACCACCAATGTTTGATGAAATTTTGGATATCTCCGAAATCACACCACAGAACCATTTGAATCAGATAATCATAATTGGAGGTGGTTCCGAGATCTATTGAAGAAAGTCCCCAACAAACAACAAAACATGAATGCAATTTAATAATTAATGAACCTTTTGATTTCAATATTTTAGAAGATAATGAGATTCCGGAAGAAATGTATGCCACCATCGATCGTGATTTAGAGCTTGATGAAGTGAAGCAAATGCGTGAACAAGTCAACGAAAAACTAAATAAGTATCTAAATTTAGTGAAAAATTCTAAACAAATGTTAATAGCGCTTGGAGAACGAGAACGAAATATTAAAAATAATTATGAACTTTTATTGCAACAGCAAATTTTATTTAAATTACTAGAGGATTGATGTTAAAAATTGCTTATGTAACTATTTTTCTTAGTATTTTATTATTATTATCAATAAATTAGCATTGCACAAAAGTAGAGTGTAGTATTTGTTTGTCAACAAATTAGCAGTATGCAAAAGTACAATGTTTAATTTTTATTCTACCGGCATCGTTTTGTAACGAAGTTACTATAATTTTAGGGGAATGGTATGCAAGCCGGATTAACTTTCTTATTTTACGAGCTATTCACATCATTCTTTTTCGTAAAATATAATTTAAATATTCTAAACACAGTTCAATAAAATATTCCGTCGCGAAAAGCCGGGAAATCGGTTTTCACATTTTCCCTAGTACTCGCACGGTACCGGTAGAACGTCGCGATCTCCGTCGCAGCACCGTGCGCGTGAAGGTCCCCACTCATCGGTCGGCCGATGACGTGATCCCCCACTACGGGTCGTGTTAACAAAACCGGGCTGCATCGCGCTGAACAGGGAGAACTCACCCGGGTTCTCGAAGAAGAAGTCGCCAGCCAGCCAGCCGCCTAGCCCAGCCCAGACCAGAGGAAGAGGACCACCACTACCGCCAATGTAGGCCGCCAAGCTGAGCCAGACCCACGACGCTTCCTGCAGGTCGCCGCCTTCAGCAGACCGCCATCGTCGCCGCCTTTCTTGTCCGCCTTCGCTGCTGCTATATAGGTATTACTGTAGGTATATCTCTCTCCCTCTTACACTACACTAAGCTGGTCTCGGTTTTCTATTCCGATCAGTTATTCTTTCACTACACACTCTCTCTCTCTCTCTCTCTACACTACAAGCCGGCCTCAGTCTTTCAATTCCGGTCGGTTCTATCTTTACAAGCTCTATCTCACACTCAACCCACCTTCCTCCATTCCTCATCTCTCTCACTCCCTTACATTACACAAGCTGGTCTCGGTTTTCTATTCCGATCAGTTATTCTTTCACTACACATGCTCTCTCTCTACACTACAAGCCGGCCTCGGTCTTTCCATTCCGGTCGGCTCTATCTTTACAAGCTCTCTCTCACACTCAGTATACCTACCCCGTTCCTTAACTAGCCTACCGCCTCCACGACGGCGTAAGATCATAGTAGCGAAGCACGGCCGGAAAGCAATGACGTATCCGCGCACGCGCAATCCGGGTTTTATATTTCACATATGCAGGAAGCCTCGTCAGGTCGTTTATTAATGTCGCACCGTATCCTATATATCGTCGTCATCCTTATGTCAGATATTATCCGAACCTTAACGCTATCGTCGCATGTTTCCGCCAACCTTCTAAGCATCAGGCCGCGTATATCCATACCCGTCAGGACCAAGTCAGAGGAGCTACGTTGGACCGATGTTGGACCGTCATTCGAGTGCCTGTCCGTGGACTCGTGGATACCATAATCCAAGTAGCTTCGTCGTAGTAGTACCGTTCCTTAACAGCTGATAACGCGGCTCTGTTTCTCTTCTCAATGTCAATGTCATTCCGTTACGTTTCGCATACCATACCCCCCCTCTGGCAATATTTTCGTTTCTTTATCTTTTGGGTTAATATAAGTCGCATTAGAGTAACTTTTTAGTTAAGAATTGATAGTCTAGGTTAACCTCAGTTTAGGTAGGTTGGATTAGTAAAGAATAATTCTTTCGTTGCAACGCTAGGTTAGCATAGGTTATCAGGGTTTTGAAGTCACCATTCTTTATATTTCCAGTTGGCAAATAGAGATGCTGTATTAGGTTTATTGTTGAAATTGTGTGTTTTCTTTCTAAATCCCTTCCTGCTAGTATTAAGTTAAGTTAAGCAAGTGAATTTCTGAAAGCAGCCGGCAACCACGCAAACATTCAAGATTGACCCCTGGTTCGCCGTTTCTCCACTGTCTAAAAGCAACCCGGTGCGGAGTGGGCCCTCTACCACTATAATCCAGATGCGGTGGCGCCCGAGAACCAACCATTGGATGACGTAATGGTTAAACTAGGCAGTCCAATAGCATGATATGCAGAAGAAATAGCATAGTATGCAGAAGCAAAGAAGCGCCTAACGAGAAACCCCTCACAGTTTGATGAAAACAAAAAAAAAATATTGTAAATTCATCGTTTCTGTAATAAAGCAATGAAAATTAATTTCATTATTTTACTTTAATTACTATAGGTAATGAAACTAATCACATATATAGACTCCACGTATGAAGCTTCGCATCCTCAAAAAAAATCAGATAGAACATTAATAATAATAATTAAAAACAATACGTCTTAGAAAGTTTTAAAATAGACAAAAATTTACCAGAAATGCTTTAAGGCTATTAAAATCCATAACGCATCATTTTATGTATCACGCACTAATTAAATACACAACTTAAGAATAATATATCAATAGTAAGAAATTTACCACGGCACGACGAAATTGAAACTGAATATAAAATATATGGATCGCTAAAACAACGGTGGTTATTTGCATTTTAAATGAGATGCATTATTCTCGAGTCTTTAATAGTCCAGTCAACAAAGTAAACGAAAAAAAAAGTCAACTTTTACGAAAATAATATAATATGTAATAATATATGTATTGTTTCAAATAAAAAGCATTATTTCATACAACATAACATATAGAGATAGGTACCAATAGACAAAGAAATAGGTAAATAGATAGATAGATAGTTAGATAGAGAGCTCTAAGCTAAACAATAAAACAACATAATTTAAATTTATTTATTTATTTAAATATTCCTTTTCGATTATATATAAACAATAGAATAATTGTTGTTCTGCACGTTCTTTACCTTGAAAGCTGAATAGAACCGTCCACAAAGCGGACAATGTGTGTTATTTAAAGTCCACAGCAGCAGACATTTAAAACAAAATTAATTTAGTATTAACAGGTCTAATTCTAATTCTGTTTTTTATTAAAATCTTGTTTTTTTTTAAATTTTATAATGGATCCTGATATTAAAATAATGTCTAAGGATCGACTTAACCAAAGTCATGTCATGATCTTCCAAAGGCTCTTCTTCCAATAAGTGGTCGCCAAAACAGTCAAAAACATTCACCGACAGAATTTTTATTGCGTTGAAAATTAAAGTCTTAATTAATTTAGTTTTAGCAGCAGTGCTATAAATACCTGTAATTTTGTTAAATAATCTAAAAGACATCTGCATTTTGACTTATACCTATTATTAACAGGGAAGCCATATTTAATTTTCCATACGTTTTTCTTTTTTGAAGCTGACAGATGACCTAAGAGCCTTGAAAACAAAACCCGATGTATAAGAAACAATATCATGGATATAAGATTCCATGGACCGGAGCCAATATAATTCTGATTTTAATATATTTTTTAAATTTTCTTTTAACTCTTGGTATTCTTTTGTCGCCTCTAAATTTTTTTCATTTTCATTTTAAGTTATAGGTTTTGCGTTTGCTAAAATTGGCACTTTTTCTAAAATAATGGCATTACCTCGATTATCTGGAGTAATTTCTGCATGAACTAAGAGTATTTTATACGCAGCCTCAAATTGTCTGGCAGTCGGTTTGTTGTTGAACTCTCTTCGACTCCTATCTTGAGCGGGCTTGTCAGTCAGTATAAATTTTAATGTTTTTTTTTCTTTAACATAGGTTTTGTACAGGTTTTTTAAACGAAAAAGTTTGATAACTTCTTGGCAGACGGGGAATAATTATATAAATACATAACAAGTATGCAATATATCTGCATGAACCGTCTGCTGGTACCCTACACTGTAGGGATGCATCAAACTAATGATATTAGATGCGGATGCTGTGCTTAGTAGATCTATCCGTTCTGCATCGAAGGATGGAAACCTCTGTGCAGTTAGACCCGAGTATAAAGACCGATGAGTAGCGACAGCTGGGGTTCCAATTTTCATTGCGACTGCGCGAAATAAGAGTGCCAGCTGTTATTTAGGAAGGGAGCGATAAATGCTGAGCTATGCTTTATTTCTAGTCAAGGAGCCGTTGTGCCGTTGTGTGTTCTTGGTGTTATTGTGCCTTTGTTTAACTCGACCTTAAACAGCCACGGTCACCATTTCATTGACAGCGTATTATGCAGGCGCTGTTGCCAAATTGGCGCTTCAATTAAAGCAAGTTGGGTATTAATCGAATTGAAAAATTAATGTTTCTTTGTTTTTAACCATAAAAGAGATATAAATTAATAGATTTACTAGCGTCTAGGGAGAGTAGGGAGTTAGGTGATAATAATATTATTAGATGTTACAACGTTTGCTTGTATTAATATTACGCCTATATTTCACAACATTGGAATAAATTGAAGTTTATATTTTTTATGCATTATTGTAGCATAGAGAAAATTTCAATAGTACCTATACCTCTAATTATGAATTAAATTAATGCTTTTTTGTTAAAATTCTGGATCAATTAAAACTACTTTTTTGGAAGGTACTATAATATTTATTCAAGGTGGGCAGTATATATTTATATTATATATATTCAGTTAATAAAATGTACACTATATTATGAGCACCTACAGAAAGTGAATGGCATTTTTATTTATATCATGTGCAGAAAACCTCATGCTATTCTTCCTTTTTGATCTTTTTCTCTTTGTAGAAAAAAAACCGCCTCTGGGGAATAATATTTCTATTTGAATTCGTTGTTTCTGTTTCTTTAAAGCTAGGTAGAGATTGGTTTCTCATAGCCAGCAACGTTGGATTCACTGGAGCTAAAGCTTTTGCAATAACTTCATATTCCTCAACAGTTGTTACGAGTTCAAAATTAGAGAAAATGAAGTTTGAAGTTCCTCCTTAAATTTTGTTAAATTAGAGCTCTGAGTTCTGTTCTTGCTAAGTTCATTGATGATTGAATCACAATTATCTGATTTAGATTCGTGGATGAAAAAATCACTGGTGTCTTCAATTAATCCTGAAATTTCAATAAAAAAAACAATTCAGACATATAAGATAATGAGATTTAAACTTAGGTCTGTTAATATACTAATAAAAAGACTTATCCTAAAACTGTGCCCTAATACATCCAGACACAGTTTTTATTTTAATTTAAATACCCATATTATACCTATATGTATATGTGTATGTGTATTACACCTATATGTATATATGTATGTGTGTATATATAGCCAGTTTTTAAAGTACAAAAATAGTGTACCGAATACCAAAACTTTTACCATTATTAATAAAGCTAAATACCACTAATAAATTTTACTAAGCCTATATCCCACATGTGAATAAGCCCACATTTAAAAAAATCACCAATCAAGATGTTATCTTATGTCAGTTATCTTACATTATCGGTCTTTTTAAAAATGTAACCTACACACTATTAATTACACCAACCCCCATTTTAAATTAAAAAAACCTAACTCTTTTAAAGTTTTCCATATATTTAGTAATAAAATAGTGAAGGGTGAATTTCAAATCTTATTATATCTGAAAAACTAAAATAATAATTAAAAATTGTTAATAAGCATACGATGTTCCTCAAACGACCTACTTAAACTTGTTGGAAGTCGGGTCTCCTTTATGGACCTTGCTACCAGATGGATATGCTTGCATATATTATATTTAATTGAAGTATCCAAGCAGGAACATTGAAATTGATGTAAACACATGTCACAATGGGTACAAGTAAGCTGACAGTTTTCGCAATTTGTGTGTTGCTTTTGTACTTGGTAAATTTCCATACCACTCTCTGCCATTATCAGAGGGAATGAGTTTGCTTTGATCCATCTCTTCCATGGTCTTATGTCGTGATCTTATATTTTAAATTAAAGTTTTTTCCACACTGGCAATTAAAATTGTAAATTGTGGGGTTTTTGTATACTTTCTGCCTGTCACGGGCGCCCGTATCTTCTTCCATAATCTAAAAACTAAATATCCGATTACCGGAGAACAATAATACCTACTTAATTGTTTGAATAATTGGCATTTACAAGTTATAAAAACACTTATTTTCAAACCCAACATTGAAAAAGGGAGCAAATTATACTTACAAGTTACAAGACACTTTAAAAATTCTAAAAGAGCAGGCCGGTCACTGGGCAGGCCACAACAAAATCCACAACAAAACAAAAGTTACAAAACCTCAAACATACGCATGTTACGGTTACGTGTATAAGTAATGGGAACTGAGAATTCGCAACGTTGCGCTTCCTCCCAGCTGATTTATATTTTGTGACCGTGGCTGCTTAAGTTCGAGTCTTTGTTTACTGTTGTTTAGTAGTGTTGATCTGGATATTTATAATACTAATATAAACTTTTTCATTAATTAATATTTATCAAGTTCATTTTAATAAACGGTAAAGTAGGTATACTTGGTACAATTATTTATCTGTGATCTGTGTTTGTATCGACTAAAACTAAATGAGTTTATATTTAGCTGTTTTCTGTTCTGTTGTTTGTTTTTTTGTCTTTAAATAAGGGTGTCTATCCTATTCAATTTATTCTTTTTAAAGATTTAATATTTACTTAACTACCAAAATAATATAAAAACAAACATGTTAATATATTTTCTACCTAAAAAGAGTAGGTATAGTTATCTCAGTATAAGAGGCAGGTATAAAAATCGAACCGAAAGGGTCGTCCAAAATTACTTTCATTCAGAAAACATGAATTGCTGGCGTGTCCTGGATAACATTTTATTAAATTTGGAAACTAGTAATTTGACTGAATTAGGTGGTACTTTACAGCCAGAAAATCAAAGTGTATCTGTAACAAAATGCATTTAATTATATTTGTGGTTATTTAATTAAAATATGCTTACATGTGCATTCATGCGATACCTGTGAAGCAAAGAATGTAAATCTGTAGATGTTAATAATATTTTTCTACATTATAAGGCGTTTGATTCTACGAAAGGTAATTTCGTGGGATTATCTTCTCCGCCATGAACATTTGTACATTTTATTTATAATTGAGATTGAATTTTTAATAAAGAGTTTCACAACATTTCCACAGGATATCAAATTTCAAACAGACTTTTAAACTTATTTAAAAATATAGAATTTGATCATCCCTGTGGAGATTTTCCCAAATTATTTTTATTAAAATGGTTTAGTAGATGTAAGATATTTTATACATTAAAATTTAGAAATAGAGTTTTGAAATTTAATAAAGTAAAGAAAAATGTACGCAAATTGAAAAATGTATTACCTGTTTAATTAAACAATACATTTTTAATATTTTGTATTTAATAAAAGTTAGTTCACGATAAATTGTTTTCTTTTCTACTGGGATCGTTTGCGTTTCCTTTATGTTTTAACTGAAAATCATACAAAAAAAGAAATTTTTTGTATTTCATTATTAGGTTTCCAATAGCTAAAAACTTATGTAATTGCGCCGCTGTCATGGTATTTTTTGTCAATATATTTTGAACATTAGGAATTCCAAAACTTTTGACATGATGTAACTTATTTGTAAAAGTAAATTACTATTTAAGAACACATCATAGGTCGATTTCCCCCCTATTAATTTTTCCCCCAATAATTTGGAGCCGATCCAGCCTCCATCAATTGAGTCAAGATTTTTCTGCGACAAAATATAAAAATTATCCATACCCTTCCAAAATGCCAGCCAACTAAAAACTTATCAAAACCTGAAAGAAATTAGTTAAATTAATTTATTAGTTAATAAAATTTATATTTAGCTTTAGAGAATAATTCTTGCACTGGCCAATTCATAACAGATAATTTTTAATTTTATGAATAGGTTTCTAAGCTATCTCTGTACCTACTATCTGTACTAGAAATGTTTATATTTAGGCACGAAATTTAACACGTTCGGCTTTTTAAATAAAAAACCGAATATTCGATGTTTCCGAACTACAAATTAAATTTTTAAATTTTAGAATCAATGAAATACAATTTTATTTTTATTTGACCCTATTTGATGCGATTTTTATTAATTTTATAGCACACATTTATACATACATTCTACTTAATTAATTCCACTTCAATTTATCAACACCGTAAATGAGCACTTCATATTTTGACCAGTCATTTAGGAGTGCTATCCGTCAAACACGTCAAAAGAGAGAGAAAGCAAATATACCCCCCCCCCCCCCAACATCAAAGGAACCGACGTTTACTGTCGCTACTCGTTGGTCTTTATACTCGGGTTAGACGTTCACCAGCCATGGAGCGCTTTCGAACTAGTTGATTGATTACATTTATTCGTCATTTAAACCATCACATTTACAGACATTACATGTTGCACCCTTAACAAATTACATCACATTGTATAGAAAATATAAAATTATACAAACAATACAACATATCACAATTTGCTTAAACTACGTCTTTCCCGACCTGCCAAGCAGGGGAGAGGGGAGGACGCAGCGCCTTTCGGCAGCCAGCAAGCTGGCTATATGCCATAATGACTGCTTGATCAGAGAGTCACAGCCTGCCACACTAATTACAAACTTTATGCAAGCACTCAACGATAAAATATGATAGCGCGGGGCTAATATGCGGACTGTAGTTCGAATGACATTTATCAGCAGATTTCAGTGCAAGTTCTGGGGGAAAAAGAGACAAAGTCTAAAACAACCCCCTCAACATTACTAAGGTACCCAACTGGGTAGCGCGAAAAACAGTTAAACCACATGGTTGATGATTGGCGTCGTCTATCTAAAGGAATATTATACTGTACGGAGCGGAATAGGATCACTGCCCGACCCCCAGGGCATCTAAGGTGCACCGGGGGACAGTCAGCGGCCCCCGATTCACTCTCCTTGGGTGTGTTTACTTTGGATGGGAATTCGGCTTTCCCAGGTCGGTCGGAAATACGTTACATAAGTACTTTGTTATCCGATCTTCTCAGGAATGCTTAAGGAAGGTTAGGGATGGTTTTGAAATGGTAAAGGGTCTTGAGTGGGGTTCAGTAAAATATGGGAAGGCGTTTATATGGCGGACCATATTGGATAGGATGATCGGGATCGTACCGGGTGCGAGTAATCGAGCGAGTGAGAACGGATGCCTGCACGCCAAAGCTCTCAGGGCTCTATTTTGAAGCACCTGGAGATACCGTCTCTGTCTGTCAGGAGCGGTGGCCCACACCGGTGCGCCGTTGGTGAGGATAGGTCGGATTATGGATGAATATAAGGTTAGTTTGTTTCGAGGACTTAAGGGTGATTTTGGGGATAATAAGGCTCCACCCCTTATTATGTAGTGCAAAAAAGGCATTTCTGACTAGGGTGTCTATTTGAGGTGTAAAAGTCATTCTCTTGTCAAATGTGATGCCTAGATATTTGACTTTGTCTGTAGGTTTAATAGGGATGTTTTTGATGGATAGAGGTACAAGGATCTGGTTGTTGTTATGTTTGCGGGTAAAGGTAATAAGCTCTGTTTTTGTCGGATTTATTCTCAACTTCCAAAGGTCATAACATGGAATGCGCATGTGATAGGAGAGGAGCTGTCTGGTGGCTTGTACGTAGAAGGATTGTCAGTAGATTGCGGTGTCGTCTGCGTAAAGGGTTAAATTTGTGTTGTGGAACTTAGGAATGTCAGCAGTGTATAAGGAGTATAGAAGATGAGATAGGACAGTGCCCTGCGGCACCCCGGATACGAGATTTTTGGGGGTTGAAAGTTTGCCTTCAACCCTCACCTGGAAGGTACGTCCAGAAATGTAGCAATGAATTAAAGAAGTGAGGTGCAACGGAAGATTGAGGATAGCGAAAAACTTGTAAATTAAGCCGGAGTGCCAAACTGTGTCGAAGGCCCTTTCCATGTCGAGTAAAAGCATCGACGTGTTCAACCCACGATTAAACCCCGCAAAACATCTGTTGTAATTCTCGCGGCGAGTAGATTGGTGTTGTGTCCGGGCCTAAAACCAAACTGCTCGGCTGGTAAAACCAAGTGGCTTTCCACCCCGGTGCTAATTCTCGACAGAAGGACTCTCTATAAGCTTGGGAGGGTGTTTAGAAGGGAAATGGGTCGGTAGGAGGATGGCAGTGTAGGATTTTTACCGGGTTTATGTATCATAATAACTGCAGCTTTTTTCCATTGGATCGAAAAATGCTGCAGTCGTATAATTGCATTGGTTATGTGTACTAGCTGTACAACTGCTTTCCGGGGTAGGTTTTTGAGGAGGATATTAGGAATTCCATCCGGGCCTGGAGCTTTTTTACTTTGGGCCGACTAAGGTGTTTTTTCATCTCGCCGGGGGTGGTAGCTAGGGATGCATAAACATGTGGTGGGATGGGATACTTTCGTTCCACAAATGTAGCCGTTTTTTGTGTAATGTTTGTCTCTTGAGGTGTAGTGTCAGGAGAACCGCTGTGTACCGTCGCCAGAAAACCCGCAAAAGCTTCCGCCTTTTGGTACTTGGTGAAACAATCTCTGCCGTTGCTGTTTATGATAGGGATAGCTTCTCTCTCACTGCGAAGTTCTCTGGTAATCTCCCACAGCGAGTTGTTCGTAGGTGTCAGTTTGTTTAAGGTGTCCGTCCAGCAGTCATTTTTGTATTTGTTTATTACTTGTTTAATGGTGTTTGTTATTTGTGTTACTATGTGTTTGTCTTCATCTCGTCTATGTCGTTGCCACCTTTGTCTAAATTTGTTCTTAGTTTTTATTAAATTTAAAATGTTTTGTGGAAGTCTGTCTGTTTTAGGCTTTTTAGAGATTTTTGTTGCTAGTCTGTCCTGGAGGGTTAGAATATTTCTGGTCAAATTTTCGACTTCTCGCTCTAGATGGTCCGAAGTTTCAATTTGACCAGCAATATTTGTCAGTTCAGAAATGCCTTGTCGGTAGTGTGCGAAATTGAAATTTTTGTAAGAGTATATAATTTCGGGTGTTTGTGTCCTGAGCTCATTCCAGAGAACGTTTATTGGTAGGTGGTCTGAGTCTAACGCGTTTTCTGTTCTGAGCTCAGAAAGGTTTGTCAGTCCTTTGTTGAGTCCAATGTCTAAGAAGGAGGGTGGGTATTGGCGATTTCGATGGTAAAAGGTGGGAGTGTTGGTGTAGAGGAGTTGCAGCTCAGCATGGTCCTGGAGATAATCAAAAAAGGCGTAGGCCTATTGTATTGTTTCGTCGATTATTCCAGGCAGTATGACGAGCATTCAAGTCACCTAGGACTAGGGAGCGGGAGTTAGGTGGGAAGAAGGCGTTAAAGTCTGCTACAGTGATAGGTGCCCGATGGTGCACATATGCTGCACTCATCAGGACGTCGTTCTCAAGTTGTATGCAGATGTGCTCGATATTTGTGCGTTGTAATTGCACTCGTTTATACGGGATCGACGTCCTGATAAATACGGCCACGCCCATACCCCAGGCGTTTTGCCTATCCTGTCTTTCAACCCTAAAACCCTTTATCTTCACAGTGTGGATATCGCCAATTCTTGTTTCCAAAACCATAGCGATGTCTACCCTGCGGAGATTCAGATGATTTATAAATTCCTGTAGTTTTTGACGTAGTCCATTCGCGTTCGAGCTGAGGACCCTGAACGTAATTTAAAAGTTAAAATTGTTAATTTCGGTGGAAAAGAAATATGAACTTGTTTGAAATCTGCTGACTTTATCCTTACAAGGAGTTAGTAACTCAATGTATCGATCCACAGCTGCTAATATCTCGTCCAGATCTATCAAATCGTTGAGTACCTGAAATTTATTTTGTAACGTTTGAAATTTGCCTTGGGGGTTTGTGCGGCCTGCGGCTCTCTCGGATTTCGCAGTCATGAGTAGCTGCGCCCTCCGCTCTGTCCTGCTTGTTTGTATGTCACAGATTTTGGAGGAGGTTTTGATGGCATCTGACTCAGTTTGTATTGAAACACCGGACATTTTTCGTCGAAAGACCGATGCTTTCCTTTACAATTTGCGCACTTTAGTATATTCTCTTCTCCGCACTCGGTAATTTGATGAGGTCCTGCGCAGCGGCTGCATTTGTAACTGCGGTGGCAGTTGGTGGATGAGTGCCCCCAGATCTGGCACCTACGGCATTGGGTGATTAGCCTCTGATTCCTGCGCACTTCCCATTTCACCCTTGTCTGAAGAATTGTCTGCACGGACTTGTTTAGTTTTGCCACTGTGTAAGAATCGTCGAGGATGACTAGGTATAAGGGACGAAGCGTGCCCTTCATAACGAAGACGTTCTTGGGTTGAATGTTATAGTCGATGTATAGGTCTTCTTTGATGTCTTCGGCGCAAATTTGACCCTCGAGGCCTCTCAGGACAAAAGCATGCGTTTTGTCGGCAGGAGCAGAGTAGGTGTGGAACTCGTGGTTTTCAGTTATGAGGCTCCGTTTTAAATTTTGCCGGTCGCAGGTGTCTGCGCAATAAACAACCACTGAGTTCTTTGCATATTTAATTTCGAATTTCTTCTTGAAGATTGTTCTAATGGTCGACAAGAAGTTTTTGTGACATGCAAGTTTGGGTTAGTTTTTTTAAACTCTCTATGCAAATTAAAGTCCCACTTTTTTTTGAGACATTATAACAGATTATCTTTAGGCTTAAGATTTTTTATGTAAATCGACATCAATTGGAAAAGACTGAAAAAATCCTGTTCAGTGCTGTTTGACAATGTTTTTTTTTATAATAGGGTTTAACAAATTTACTACGGGAATTTAAAATGTAAATTATTAAAATAAAGAGCAAATTTTGCTGTCAGCATTTTTAAAATTTTTCATTTTCTAGGTCTTTGCTTAAAAACATAAACAAACGGTGCGATTATTACATACGTCCCCTTTGCCGCGTTGAGATGGTGGAGGATTCTAGGAATTAACGACGAAGGAGGAAAGATCCAACCCAGGGATGTCCTCCATTGACGACTGAACGCATCCACAAAGAGAGCCTGTTTGTCCCTCGCGTCTCGGGTCACATACATCGGTACAACCTTGTCTATTTTCGAGGCAAATAAATCGATTTTGGGCACACCCCACTTCTGAAAAATCATCTGTTGAGCGGACTTTGAAAGAATCCATATCGTCTCTGCTTTGTTCCGTGAAAGACAGTCCGCGAGAAGATTGTATGTTCCCGCCAAGATCTGTATATTCATTGATTTCGAGAACTGCAAAAGCTTTGTCGTTATGCCCAATAGACGAGGAGATCTTGTTCCACCTTGGTTCCGGATGTACGCCACCACTGTCTTGTCCGATTCAACTAGGACAATTTTTCCCTCCAGATGCCGAGCCAACAAACGAATTGTTGCGTAAATTGCAAAAAACTCCTTTAAGTTTATGTGCCATTTCCGTTGCCGAGTTGACCATAGACGCTGTATATACCGGTCCCCGATATGGGCTCCCCAACCCTTGTCTGATACATCTGCCGTAAGGAACAGATCCGCTTTCTGTGGGAAAAGAGGTGAGTTTGTTCGCAGATGTCGAAGCCACCATTGACATCGGCAAATTACTTTCTGAGGAAATGGGAACTTTTTCCTTGGACGCCACTCTGGTAGCTGTAGACTGGCTTTCTGAATCTCTCTTAATTGTAGTCTGCCTAGAGAAATCGCTCTCGAGGCAAAATTCATCTTTCCCAAGAGCCTTCTTGACAGTCACAGTTTACTACAGAATTTAGGTCCTTTTCCAGAGATAATTGTTTTTTCTTGGGTAGAGATATTTTCTTGCAAACCGTATCCCAACATAGTCCTAGATACTCTATGCTTGTCTCGGAAGTGAGTACCGACTTGTTCCAATTTATCAGCCACCCTAAGCTTTGCCGGAATGATGTTGCTTTCTGGGCCTGCGTTGCTAAAACCTGAGGACTTTGATGAGCCATCAAAAAATGGTCTAGGTATACTATCACGCGTAATCCATCTTTCCTTATACAACTCGCCAACTAGTTGGCAATCTTGGCAAACGTTAGCGGGGCACTTGACAGGCCGAAGGGAAGGCAAGTTATCTGAATAATCCGGCTCTCGTGGTCCAAGGAAGGAAACTTTTGGTGATCTGCTTTTATAGGTATGTGGAAGTAAGCCTGCGTTAAGTCGATTTTGATTAAGCAATCCTTTCTTTGCAGGAACAACGGAATTTTCTGCTGGTTTATCAACCTAAATTTTTTGGGAGAGACATAAGGATTCAAGCCTTTTAGGTTTAGGACTGGTCGAACTGTTCCATCCGATTTTGATACTGGAAACATTTATGACAGGAACCCCCCATTTCTCTGTCGACATTCGTAAAACACCTTGTGCTACCAGTTTCTGGATAACCTCTGAGGTTATCGATGACCTGATCATTGACTTTGTAGAAAGACCAGTCAGTGGGGGTTTTCTTACGAACGGGATACTGTAGCCCTGTACGATATTTAAAATTTCGAAAGCATTTGCATTCTTCCAAGCTGGAAGAAAATAACGTTGGCGCCCCCCTACCAAAGTAGAAAAGTCATTGCCTCTTTGATTTTGCATGTCGCTTGCTCGCATTATTGTCGTATGGATGGGGACGCTTTCGTGAATCCAGTGGTGGCATCTGCCTTTTATCATTTTTTGATCCAACGACTCTTGTACCTCGAGAAATGATCTGCTTTTTGTTATACTGATTTGCTGCTGAGGCTTTGGTAGGCATAGGTTTCTTGTAGTAACTCCGTCCACTCGGAAAAAACTTCCCGTATTGTCTAAAACCTGCCGTAAACTCTGCCTCTGCAAAAAGGTTAGAAGAAGGTGGTATGGATTCCAACTGAGCGCCGGCGTAGCTGTCTCTAGGTTTGGAACATCTTCTACGTGCCTCGATTGTCTCGGCTCGCTGACCACACGTAAACTGCAGAACGTCGTCGGATAAGCTCTTGAATTTAGACTCTCCTGAGAAAAAAATCTGGTTGACTAAATCTTTAACATTTGGGCATGATGTGACAAGTTGTTTCATTCCCATCGCAAAGGCTTCTCTTTGTTGGAGTAGGACATGAGTAATGGTACCGAAGGTACCATCTCATTTCGAGAGATGTTCTTGTGTCGAATTATAAGGGAATGCGCAAACGAGCTGTGGGTTAACTTTGAGTGCACCAAACACTGGCGCTGCTTGAAGTTTCTTTTAAACATCAGCGTATCGTATCGAAAACATGAAACATTACCCTAAACAAATATTGAAGAATGACACAAATATGAAAATAGGAGATAGTGACTACGCTGTCGCTAACAATATATCCGTGTGCAAATGGAAAGAGAGAGGCAAGAAAAGTGTAAATGTAATTAGTTCATTTCACGATCCGAGCATCACCATTGATACTCAAAGAACTAATAAGGAGGGAAGAAAAGAATCAGTCGTTTGTCCACTGCCAATTTATGATTATAATAAACACATGGGCGGGGTGGACAAATTCGATCAGATGCTGTCGTATTATAATATTTCTTGGAAAAGTAGGCGATGGTGGATTCGAATTTTCTACTACCTTATTGATACAGTTATTACGAATAGTTATATTTGCTATAAAGAGTTATCCTTGAGATCTCGCAAAAAACCAGTTTTTTGTCTGATGTTTCGAAGTTTGTTGGTAGATGAACTTCTAAAGGATGCAAATTTCCGAAAACGTCCAGGACCCACTGCGATAATGATTACGAGCAATAAAACAAGAAAACCATCTGGTCGATCAGTTGGAATTGCCAATTCTATTAGACTTTTAAATGTTGGAACTCACATTGCGATTAGGGGCAAAATTAGAAGATGCGCACACTGCAGCACTCGAGCAAAACCTGTAAGGTCAACCCTTATTTGCCCGCAATGTGACGTGGCTCTGTGCTTGCAGTGTTTCGCTCCTTTCCATAATGCTTGATAATTTTTGTTTATAATATTGTTGCTTTCTATTTAAAATACTAAACATGATTTTGTATAACTTACTTCGTTTATTATATATGGCTATTATATTGACCACTGCTAAACCATAAAATTAAAATTCCCGAAGTATCAGTGGTCAATATACTAACCACGCCATTACAAAGTCCTGATTATCAAAATTTTTTTTTCAACATTTTTTTGAGTGTCTATAAGGTCTGTGCAATAAATTAAAGCCAAAATTGCTTCAAAAATTAGAAAAAAAGTTCTGCGCCTTAGAGGGTTAAAGTATTTCTATTTTTATTATAAATTTTTGTTGATCAAGATGATGCATCGTCTTCCCCTTCTTGCATATGTTTTTGGCTACACCAGTGCTATTCCTATAAAAAGGCTCACCTTGAACCAGAACGTTATTTTTTTTAAGAATCAGTCTTTTGCATTGTGAAATTTGGAAGTACCAGGCCCTAGGTCCTTTAATAACGCTTTGTTTGGCTTCCATCCAATTAAAGTTTTGGCAATCTTTACCAAGGTTCTTAACAGTTGCATAATGGGAGAAAATCTCTTCATATTCTTTGGGCTGCAATATTATTTCCAGTCTTTTTATCTCCTCGTCCAAAAACCCTGTCAGAAGTTATATAGCTATGGCCTGTGACTGGAAAAATGATTTCCACTGAATCTATATTCGGAGGAGCAGAAGCAAACCATACTGAGATCATTATTATCATGGTAGATATTTTATTTTGGCCTCCGCAGCCATCGGGTACCAACTTTACGGTTTTAAACCCAGTTAAATATATTAATCTATTTTGAAGTGTGTCGCAAACACAGCAAGCAATCTCATTGGAGCTTTTTGCAAACTGATTTTCCGTCCCGGAGTAAGAAATCACTGTTGATGTATTAAGCTTGCCTTTTGAAAACCCCTTTACAACTGTAAAATTGTAAATGTAAGCCTGGCGGCTATAGTACGTTGACTGGTCCGGAACCTTCGGCAAGGGCTGATTTTCTTGACAGTCGAAAGATAGAACCAAAAGATCTTCTGGATTTTCTCGAAGCAGGTGATAGAAAGCGGCAGCTCTTAATTTGTGAACGCGTTGTTGAGTAATGAATATTTGTTTTTCTTCTTCACTTTTCCTTACTTTAATTTTTTCGTTTAATTCGAAACAAGTAGAACAAACATCATTATTAGGGTTCCCAAAGCCAAGGTTATACTGGGTGTTGAAGACATGCCGAAAATAGCTTTCCTTAACTGGTATTCGATTATACATTTTATAAAAATGCTTTAGATCAGAAGACAGGTACTTACGATTTAGAGTTTTCGATGGGCAATAGTGACTCTCATCATATTTCAATGTACTTAAAAAATATTACAGCCTCTTTCGTTGGCATGTATATATTTTTTTTCTTTCGCCACCTCTTCTTTCTATAGACTATAGACTCTCCAGACGTTAAAAAAATGTTTTGCAATCAAATTTATGCGAAATCTCGATACACCCAAAATATTTGTGAATGTTATAAAACAAACTGGTAACAGGCTCTTTTGATAATCAGGAATAAAGTATTTCGTACGGCACTATGGCGCATTGTATTTGTTTTGTGAACGGTGTCGTGATTACCATGTATTTAACAGAAAATTATCTTGATCAAGTTTCTTCTTAGAGCGATAAAACTTCTGATGAAATTTTCGGATTTCTTGCATTGTTAAAGACTTGCACTTTATTGACCCACATTTATGTTGGTACTTAAACCCAGTTCATGTAGATGCGAATCACGATTGCGAAATTCGTAAAGATTAATGGCATTTTTTCCCCTATTTCATGTAGCTGCGAATTTTCGTCAGGATTCTGGGGACATTTAATTTTTACTAGTTGGTAAATTACTTATACCTTTTAAGCATCCAAACAAAAATATTGTTGCAAAAGTATATAATTCAAAAATCATTAGTTATTAACCCTAGAAAGCTGGACTTTAATTTACATACGTTAAGACTGGACTTTCGCGTAACTTTTACGACCGTTAAAAAAAATTGAAAAACAAATATTTAAAAAAATATAATTTTAATACAAAACTTAAAATACAAGTCCTTAATGATAAAAATATTTAAAAACAAGTAGTTACATATCAGTTTGTGGTACTGTGCATATGTTATCCCGGTGTTCACCGCATATAGCTTGACGGCATTGTATGCAGTAGGTAGCACTCATGCGCCTCTTTTTAATGGGACAGTAAAAACAAATTTTACGTTTCCTTTCATCAGGCAAAGGAAGTTGAGGTTCTTCAGAAATTTTAAGAATATCTCTAATGTCTTAACGAAGATTTCGTCGCAATGTCGTGATTCGCAATCGATCCCCTAACCAGGGTTCTGCAAGACACTGAGCTAATTCAATCATATACTGGTATCTGGAAATCACTTTCTTGTGTGACATGACATATGATTTGATATTTGCAATGTTTATCATGTCATAGAAGATACACATGGGCCATCTGCGGGTTTTGCGACATGCATTCATGTTTGAACACATTTGGTCAAATGTATCCACACCTCCTTTTGTGGAGTTGTAACTTTCTATTATAGCGAGTTTGCCAGTTATTTTTGAGACATCAGCACCTTCATGCATTGTTGAAAGAAGTAAGACTATCTTATTTTTTTAGGCATGTAGGAGACTAAGGTTTTTTTGTTTATCGAAAGAAAACATGGATGTATTTGAGTTTCTGATTTTTACATTTAGAAACTCCTTTGGAATCCCCCTCTTATTTTTTCTAAGTGTCCCTATAATGGTGAGTTTGTACTGATCTTTGAGTAACTCATCTGCTATGCTAATTGATGTAAACCAATTGTCCATGGTAATATTTATATTAGTACCATGGATTGATTTACTAAGCTCCATTACGTAATAAGTTCCAAGAGGCAATCCGTTGGTATTCGTTTTCTTTGCCAAATAAGGAATAGCATCGACCAAGTATTTGGTAGAGGAATCACACATCATTACGATCTTGATACCGTACGGGATGGGTTTATCTGGTAAATACGTCCTAAACGAACAGCTTCCACGAAACCCTACCAACTGCTCATCAATAGTGAGATACGAAGAAAGTGTATATGATTCTCTACACGTTCTAATAAAAATATCCCATATTTCCTGAATGGGTGCAAAACGATCTTCCTGCCTTCTTTCCTTGGCGTCAAATCTAATGCAGTTTATAAGGAACTTGAAACGCTCGCCACTCGTGCACGCCTTATAAAACTTTCCAGATATGTTACTGTCGAACATATAGTTTACAGCTAAATGATTGTCTATGCTTGCTGCTGATATTATCAAAATTGCAAATAGAGCTTTTAGCTCATTATTATTAGTCATCTCAGAAACATTGGCATTACTATGACATTTTTGATTTTGCTTAGCAATTTCAGCGTTTGAATGGTATAGAATAGCGTTTAATATATAATCTAAAAAAAAATTTAAAAACACTCGTTTTTTGCATTTTCTCTAGTGCCTGGTATAAAATGAATAATATTTCTAGCCGCAGTTCTTTTTGACAATGGAGGTAGTTCTCCTGACCACTTATGACCATTTTTACCTTTTAAAGCCTTGCCAGGCTTTATAATAAACTGTGAAAAGGATGTTTTGTCATCGGATATTCCAAGTACATCTGCTTCTTCACTGGATTGCTTTTGTTCGAGCACCGTCTCTTTTTGACCTTTATCTTCCAAACCTTTGACGAAACTGGAATGCTGCGAAACTTCTGAGTCACTGATATCTTTATCTGAATTATAGGATTTATACTCCAAATGATCCTCCTACATTTCCCAGTCACTTTCATTATCTCCAAATGGATCCTGCTCACTTTCCTCACCATTCATTTTTCGCTGTAATTCAGCATCGATTTATTTTTGTGTTAAAGCTTTTTTGTAACCATATTGCTGAATATAAACATATTGTTTAGTACCAAAATAAATGGAAAAACAAACACTCACTTACCAAAAAAGCAGCAGGTGTATAGAAAATTTTAACAAAAAAAACTAACGTACAAACTGGACTATCGTAAAACTTACGACGCCTGTGACAAAAGTTCAGTATCGGAATAAATTATCAGAGCAACGCACCCACGGCTAGTTGGTCTACGACTAAACTAACAGCTGCTGTGATGGACCGAATTGTGGCGAAATTAGGCGTGCGTCGTAAAATTTACGAATGTCCAGCTTTCTAGAGTTAATACTTCTAGTATTTTGTAAAATACTGATTATTAATTAATTTGGTTAAGTTTTTTAAATGGGCAACGAGGTGAAATTAGTTTTTTGGCGGCGAAGACGAGCATTCGCAGTTTATTTATTATTAAAGAAACGAAGGCAACGATACATAGAACAGTAGACACCTGCGAAATATTTAGATATAGGAAAAAACAAGGCGCCTTTCACAATTTGAGCAATGAAATGAAATAAAGGTATGTTTTCGGCTTGGTACTTAATTAACGCACAATTAGTGTTTTCTGTTTTTATTATTTAAATAATTTAGTAAGTAAAATTTAAAATAAAGACTAGAATCCAAATTCCAATTTATACGACAAAGAAATAATAAATCGATAAGTTAATCAATAAGAGGATAAAGTAATGATGCATTTACAACAATAGAAGTACGTTGGTTTTCTTTTCTAACTGCTAGGCCCAATAGGAGGAGCGATGCTGTCTCTTCCCTGGATTAACGTTATGACGCTCAGAACGATGCTTGTTCCCAATTCTCGCACCAATAGGACGTTGATCGATTTTTGTCTTCCCTGGTCTGGTTGAGTTGCCTTGCAGCAACTTTTGGTTCGAAAATTCCACAGATCGATATGCGCGATGCATGAAAATCTGCTGACAAATCCTGCCGACTGCGCCAGTTACTAACTCAAATAAGAGAAGAGTAGTTTAAAAATATATATTTCTTAAAAGGGGGGGAACCAGTACAATTGTATAATATAGGCGGTTTACATATATTTATAAGCTCGTAAATCCTTACTCTGCATGAGATTAAAGCTGTAAAAATCTAGGAAGCTGACGGAATCTGCAGAATTGCAGTTTATATGAGAATGTAACTCAATCATACGTGTTGCACGCTTCATAAACAAAACAGGTGTGGTCAAATAAACATATTTGCCGGTAATTTTGATTTTAAAATGCGTCTTCTTACGAGCTATTATTTGGGATAAATAATTGAAAACCGATGTGATTTAAAGATATACAATCGAGACTAACCGGGACGAATTATAGCCTACGATGCAAATATTGTACAAAAAATGGGGGTTACTTTTTACACCGAAATGCCTGCTACATATGGAGCAAAATTTGATGCAAAAATCAAATGCCTGTTTGTAAAATTTAATATTTTTTAATTTGGTTACACAATTCAACGTAATAGTCAAGAGCTCTTATTTTGAAATTAGTAATATCTTGTTTAGAGCACGTACAAGCATCTGAGTTTACCAATGCATCTAATTTTGCTACAAAATATATTCTCTAAAGGATTAAAAATGTTTAGATCGGTTAAGTTTATCTTAGAAAAATCTTTGGTTTCTCTACAAGATCTTGTTTTACAAATGATCTTAAGGTTTTTTAAAAAACTTTCAACCTACCTACTTTCGGATTTTTAGATTGAAATTCAATATTAACTTACTAACTAGTTCTAGGCTATAACTAAAACAGAGTTTTATCCGCAATACCGAAACAGAACTTTTGTACTCGACGCGCGTTTCGCTAACCATGTTAGCATCATCAGGAGATGATTAAAACTAGTTTTAGTCATTGTGTGTATTCTGGATAAAACTCTGTTTTAGTGCATTTTGCCGAAGGTTCCAAACCCCAACTTAGTCTAGGCTATAAGATAAAAATAAGAAATAAACTTAATATATGCCACTGTCAATGGCATCTAAAATCGATTTAGCTGTTAGAAGATTATCTTCCAATGCTGCTCTCTGATGTTAGAGGATTCTATTGTTCTAAAATTCTGTCCACAACTGCCTATAAATGTTATTATAATTAATAATATTTTACTACGACTATTTTTTAATTCTCTCTAATACTCTAAAAACAGGACCTAAAACACCAGTTATAATTTTTATGGCTTTGTTTCTTTTGATAGTCACATTTTTTGCAATATCAGAGCCTGGGAATATCTGCCTAATTAAATCTAGCAAAGTATCCAGGGGCGAATTTTGGTCTTGGTCACATATGTGAGGCGCCTAGATGCAAAAGCAGCTATATCCGTGATAAGTCAAACTTAGAAAAACCCAAAAAACTGTAATTTTCACGATTTTCAATTTTTCTATGAATTTGCTATATAGGGGGTTGAAACATAATTTTTGCTGATGTTTTCTTGAAAAGCGTAGATTTCTATCGAGGTTTAGAGACCGAAAAATAAAATGAATATATCTGGTCTTGAAAGTTAGAATGTAAAATATCTGATTTTGAATTTCGCTTGACTAATAGTTTGCTAATAGCGTCATTATTAAATATACCTATTGTGATAGGCACTTCGCAATAAAAGTGAAGGTCTTTTTTATTTAAGAACTTTATTTATAACAACTTTATTATAACTCAAATAAGAAAAGTTAAATAAATCTATTGTCGCCTTCCTGGGGCTCACAAAGGAGCTCTTCTTGAGCTTCATCTACTTCTCCATGGCCTCGGTTTTCATCGCATAGCACATCTCAATATTATTGAAGTCCAATTTTTCAGCTTATTTCCACGTAGAACCAAAATGCCCTTTCAAGAGCTCATCCAAGTTTTTAATTTTTTCTGGCAATACTCATTTCATCGGGATTGATGTCATATATTGTTTTTCCTTTTTTACAGATACCTTGAGCGTTGCCTAGATGATGCTTCTAAAATAGCTCGCCTTGAACAATGACATTGCCTTTTGTATTTTTTTTATGATAACTACACGTTTGCACGAATTAATTTTAAAGGGTAACGATGAAGTAGCACGCATATGTTTTTTGACTTGTTCTTGCCAGTCGTAGGCTTTCCAATCAACGCCAAGTACTAGAACAGTTTCGAATTCGCTAAATAGATCCAAGTATTCTTGAGGATTTATTATGGTATCCTTTTTTCGAATTTTTTCTCGATATTAGCGAATACCCTATCCGGTGGAATATATGAGTCCAGTGACTGGAAATACCAATTCCACGGATTTTACGTGCGCTGGCGCACGCTGTAACCACGTACATGCCATTGCACCCACATCCGTCAGAGCAAAGCTTTAGATCTGTTACATCATCTAATATAATTTTCTGAAGTCTGTAAAAACTGCAGAAGCCATTTCATTTGATCCTTTTGCCTTGTCAGTTTCTTTCCAAGTGTAACAAAAACATTGTCTTTCTTTAACGAAGACTTAGAAGTTCCAAGGACGATGGTGCAGTTATACATGTAAAACTGGCGTTTGTAATAAGCTTGTTGGTCGGGAATCTTGGGTAAGACTAAATTTTTTTCGCAGTCGTATGACATGGTTAGCAACCCAGCCTTTTCTTCTTTCAGCAAGTCAAAAAAAGCTTTTGCTTTTAGCTTATGGATTCCACTTTCCGTGATTAAAGCTGGCTTTATAGACTTGACGTTTGCCGTGCCGTCGACCGTTGGGTCTGCCGTCAGCCGCTCGTAGACACAAAATTTCTCCATTTATAAACTTGACGTTTCTGTGCCGCTCGGAGGACATAACCCTATAATAATAGTTGTTTTCACAAAATTTTGTGTTATTTTGTGGTTGTTTTTCTGACTTGTGTTTCGTTTAAAACTACTTATTTTAATTTATTTGCTATTTTTGAAGAATGGACGAAGAATCTATATATCTATATGGTGCATTTGCAATTATTTTGTGTGCAATTGCGGCCAAAATGAGAAGAAGCCAAAGGAGATTCAAAGTGAGGCCAATAAACAGGTTTCGAAAAACTTCTAGCAATTACCAGTATTACAAGAAAATTAAAAAGTAGGACTTGGACCAATTTTTTAAATTTACAAGGATGACAATTCCAGTTTTTGAAAAATTATTAGGAAAAGTTAAGCCAATAATCAGGAAGCAGTACAGATCTGATGGTATAACACCTGAAGAAAGGCTTGTTATAACTCTACAGTAGGTTATAATATTTATTGAATGAAAACATGTAGTTAACTGAATATTTCTAATCTTGTTTTTAGGTATTTGTCGCAGGGTTCTAGTATGCAGGCCATACCATGGACCTTCCATATAGGACTCGCCGATGTACATAAAATTGTACATGAAACTTGTCAAGCCCTCTGGAAAGTTCTAAGTACTGAATACCTCAAAACTACGGAATCAGAAGATGAATGGCAAAGAATTTCCCATGGATTTCAAGAGAGATGGAATTTTCCTCATTGCTTGGGAAGCATTGATGGGAAACATATACAGATACAATCTCCTGCTAAAAGTGGCTTTTTGTTTTTAATTGTAAAAAAACTTTTAGTATAGTTTTGTTAGCTTCATGTGATTATCAATATAAATTTACATGTGTTGATATTGGAGCATACGGGTCGCAAAGTGATGGTGAAATCTTCAAAAATAGCCTGTTCGGACAAAGAATGGAAAATTCAGATATGAACATTCCCCCAGAAAGTCTCTTGCCAGGAACAAACGTTTCAATGCTCTGTTTTTTTTGTCGCAGACGAAGCATTTCCATTGAAAAAAATATATCATGCGACCTTACCCTGGAAAAAATCAATCGCATAAGCAAATAATTTTCAATTATCGACTTTCTGGAGCTAGACAGGTCATTGAAAATACCTTCGGGATATTAGTGGTCCGGTGGAGGATTTTAAAAACAAGGTGGAAAATGTCGATAATATTGTAAAGGCTATTGTGGTTTTACATAATTATTGCCAAACGGATCTTTCTGACCCAGAAAATGTTAACATATTATATTGTCCACCAAATTATGTTGACACAGATGGTGGACAAAATGGGGGCTGGAGACTTGAACAGGATCCCCTACAGTCTGTCCGTCGACTAGGTGCTAATGTTACGAAACGTTACATTTATTCAATGCGGGATACCTTGTCTGATTATTTTACATCAGATGATGGACGAGTTTCATGGCTAGACAGGATACTTTCTGCAAACTTATTGTAAATTCATTTATTTTATAAAACAAAATGTTCTATTTTTGTATTTTTTCACAGAAATAGGTATGTATTCTGCTTTTTGGTTTGTTTAATTAACTCAAGCTTAGGTTAAAAGTAACTTTATTTGTAAAACTTTTTTTTTATAAATAAATTAAATTACTTGTGATGTGATAACTGTTAAAAAGAACAAGTTATGGTTATAATAATTATTAGTGCCACTTAGGACTGAGACTAAGCATCTGTGGTAGAATTGTTAGAGGATATAAATCTTTTAATCTAATAAAACTTTATATAGAATACTTAATATATCCTATGACATACACAGTTAGGTGTATGTAATGTACTGTTATATGTGATGTATTTGTACTGAATGAACCTGAATGTTAAGTGGGTCCTTTTTGTTTTTTAAACCTTTTCTAGGTAAATTAAAAAAAACGTGAAAAATGTTATAAGAATTGTTTAATTTCAATAAAAATAATTACTCTTTACTTAATAATAACAGGAATTCTTTCCTCTTCTTTGTAGCTTCCTCTTCTGCTATGTGTTCCAGTTCTTCGTAATCATACTCAACAAAAGTCCTATTGACATTTGGTGGTAGTACGGTTTCAATTATGTTCAAAACTTTTGTTGCCATTTGTAATAGTTGTGTCATTTCCCTATCGCTCTCTTCCTGGGCAATACGCTCTCTCTTCCTTTGTACTAGAAAATAGTAAATTGTGTAACTAGTAGGAAAAGCAAAACATTCCTGGACTGTGGTAATATAAATAACACAGGAATCCAAGAATGTGCTTTTCCTACGAGTTGCACATACTATTTTTTATCTGATCGGAATTAATTAAAATATGTATTTATAAAAATAGAACCAAATATTACTCTAAATAAAAACCGTATTTTAAATTTAAACTCAACATAACATAAAGTTTTCAATCGAGCGAGCTTGGAGTTTATTACGTAACTACGGAAACCACAGCTAATTGTTACTTTTGATAAACTTCAGATCTGACAAACAAGGTGTTTGAATATGACGGAAATGTTTTCGTCCAATCGGATAAAAACAATATTATAAGCTGAACTTCCTGTTTTATATAGTTTGGGTTACTTACCACTTGCAGTGGGTGTAAAATTGGGACTCTGATTGCCAATATTTTTATCCGGCTCCTGCTGCTGTTCACTGCTTCCAACTGGGCTCTGCAGATGCTGCCCGGCCCCAAGTATCCTGCGCGGAGGAACTTCGGTGTCATCCGATTCTTCTTCCGGAGACATCATTAAATCTCTTGATGTGCTCAATACTGAACACGATGACAGTCGGCTTGACGGTCTGCTCTCTGTTTTTTTTTGCTTGTAGTCGTAAATGTTCTGAAAAGAAGCCATAAATTAGTGCATATAGTACAAAATTATTACAGGTTAATTTTGGCAGCCTATAATACTTACTGACTAGGCTTGGTAAATTTGCTATAAAATAGCAATTGCTCAAAATATGGCCAGTTACAGTCTGGTGCTTCGGCCCCTGAAGGAAGTTTGTTTTTTCCTTGACAAATCTATCTCTTAAATTCTTCCAAGCTTTCATACACTCTTCAACTAAAAAACCGATAATATTTTTGTAATAACTGATAGTTGATAGGCTAAATTTACTCATAGTATGAAAATATGTAATATATTTAGAGAGTTTACTTACCAGAACAGTTTAGCAGCTCACTTATTTGCTTCCACGCTTGGGATTTTAATTTTGTATTTTTGTACATCTTATTTGATAAGTTGTACAAATAATAATCATAGCTTTGAATGTCCTCAATCCTGCAGGGTGGAACAACGATGCCTCGATTTACGTTTCTTCTAGGAAAAATTTAGAAAACATCTGTATAAAAATAGAATTCATAAAAAAACAATTATCTTATCAACATTCTCGGATTCCTCCACCACAAAATCATCTGAAAAGTTATCCATATTCCAAAACGCGGAAGCCACAAGGAAAAACAATTTTTTTTAAACGATTCTAATTGAACTGAACTCTGGAAAAAAAGGAAATGAGGATCTTTTGTGTTTTGTGGAAGAACATCTCATTCATCTCAACCCCCTTTGACGTTTGAAGTGACAGGTAAAAACTGTTTTGATTGGCTCTTTCAAATTTGCTACGGATTTTTCTACGAGCTGTCGACGGAAAAGATAAAATTGAACGGCACGAACGGCAGAGCCGACGTCGCGAACGGCGGCAAACGGCATGTATAAACGGTATTAGGCGTTCACATACTTTCAAGTTTGGGACGGCGGATAGAGCGGCACGACGGCAACGGAACGTCAAGTTTATAAATCCAGCTTAATTCCTGTTTCTGATTTAAGCGGCCTATTCACATGCGATTTTGTACGGAGGATTTGTCGAACAGATAGATCCATGGTTGCTATACATAGGCGCATATGCACGGCAGACGAATCCACCACAAGTACTCACAAACGCGCAATTCTGCAGTGTGAAGGATCGTGTTGGCAGTTGTGTATTGTATGCGGCGTCATGGAGAAGAAAATAATAGCTATACTTGTAGGATTTGTAGGGTTATTTGATGAGAGAAAGAAGAAGAAAGTGTGGTCAAAGCAGCATAAGCTTCGTTACGCAGCTGTTTGTTGGAATATTCTTGACTCTTCACCTTCCACAAGCAAGGCTTTGATTTGTATAGATCAATGAAACTTTTCCAAAATTCTTTATTGTCAGCGAACGCCATATTGCATCTAGCACGCACAGACAAGTTCGTCACGACTACTGATATGCAGATTTGCTCGGCTCGCGTCTATGATCGTCGTCTTCAACGACGGGCGGCGAGCAGAACATATCTGACGAGCACGCGGACACACATATGCGGATTCGTCCGCCGGACATGCTCGCCGAACAAATCCGCTGAACAAAATCGCATGTGAATAGGCCGCTTTAAGTCTCTTGTGTTTCTAATTCTAGATTTAAGTTCTAAACATCGGGAGCATACGTCAGTTTGGGAAGCAATGAACCCTAAATTAAATTTTGTGTTAAACAATGCTCTAAAGAAACTTTCCTTCACCGCATACTCAGGAAATTTCGTATTAAACATTTTCCACATTTTATTAATGCTTAATTCGCTAGAAACATATTCTCTGGAACTGTGACCTCAGCAATAATGACTCTCGATTACAGAAAAGGTCTTAATCAAGTCCATAATTTTATTTTTTTTATGTAAATTTTTATTCTTCATCCTGTCACCACTGCGATTTTGTACAGGCTTAGTCCCAGTTTCAAGAAAACGTTTAAGCACGCCATTGACCCTATTATGACTTGAATTTAGTGCCTTCAGGAAGGTATTGTTGCAAACTGGAATTAAATCCTTTGATATATGCTTTGGAATAAAGTAGTGGATACATGCATTTATATTTCGCTTATTGCGATGGACGCCTTCTCTTAGGAAGTGCATTATTTAATGATGTATGCGTCTTGATCCTTTATGTTGCGAGACTTATAAAACTTTACATGAAAATGCATATTCAGAACTTTATTATTACAAAAACCATGAAAACACCTAAACGCTTAAACGATCCTCTTGCTACAGTTATAACAATAAAACTAATATTATTGATTTAACCAGCAACGACGTGACCGCAAACCAGATATAACTGCTTTTGATTTTTCCGGAATATTACGCATGAAAACCATATGGATAATATCTGATTTTGTACGTTGGTGGATAATTCTGCATTTGCATTGGATATAACTCGTTTTGAACTTCAAGGAAATATTTAATCAAGGTTTAATTGTAGCATTTTCAAATTTTGGCATAAACAAATGCTACAGCTTTGCTTAGTTTATATTTATTTTTATTTTCAAACATAATTTAGATCGGATTATTCCAATATATGTACAGTGTATAGAGTGCATTACCTTGTTTTACCTTGAGAGTTATTGAATACACTTTCTATATTTACATTTAGGTCTCAGTATGATGTACTAGATGATATGATAAAACATAAGGTCTGCTTTTTTCCCTTGCAGAGTAGTTTATAGGTGTTCGACACGAAAGGCTCTGGTTATGCGTTCCCATTTGCTAGCTATTGTCTTCATAGATTTTATTACTTGTGCTGTCTTTTAATCACTCCGGATAATGCTCACAAGCTTTTCTTTGATCTAAAAGTTAATAAAAACTTAACAATTTATTCCACACAAATGTAACCTTGAGTTTGTTTATTATTTCAAACCAATTTGCAATTCCTACCTCACACAATTTGAAGATCATAAGAGTCATCTATTGTATATTATAATTCGTTTGTTTAATTATGTTTCGGTGTATTATTTCATTTGGTTTCATCTTTCGATGCATTTTCGTGTTTTCATTTATTAAGGTTAATCACATATGATTCTGACAGTTTTTAGGGCGTATTAACTTGTTGCTAGGCGAATATGGTTTAGACCAGAAGTTCGATTAACCGAGCTGTGACGTCTGATGGTTCTTCATGCGCTTTGACTCGCTATTTCAACTAAGTTAAGTTGGCAACTATGTTTCGGAGGACGGTGCTGACATTCGTTCCGTGAGAAATCAGTGTTTCTTTTTACGCCGTGCCGTCTTGGCGACGAGTGGAGACTGTCGAGATGTCCGCATACTTTGTGGAGCCTTTTCGAGGTGCCTCTTCCTCATGAACTGGATACAATAATTAGGGTCATTATTTTATGATATTTTTGTTACGTTTATGTATTTCGATTCTAATCAAGGTTATGGAGGCTACCTATATAAGTTTTTGTTGAGATATTGAAATTCTACTTCCACGTGGTAAGTCACAAAATTTACATGCAGTCTTCATTCTATTTTCCAATCTTTCTAGAAGAATCTACGTATTGCTGTTGCGCTCATGTTACCGATCCTTGGAATTCACGATTTTTGATTTTCGAGAAGTCTCCAGAATGGACACTATTCGTTTTGTTCGACTGGCTATTACCAGGCAATAGGCCCTATAGATAGTTCTATAGGTAAGACGAAAAGCTAGTTAGGTTATGAGTAATCTTTTAAATGTTAGATATTTATTTTTATCTAAGACAAACAATTGTTTTTAGGGTCCTCTCCACTGGTACCGCTCCAGCACACGTATATCGCCTTGCCATAATTGCGATATCTATTTTTTCGTGTTTTGGGTTAGAACCACCACTTGCGTGTTATGCCCATGTTGCCTATTGTCGGCTGGATGTGGTGTACCAAATTTGGAAAAGTCAGGTTATGATGCTTTGGAGATGCACGGACCGTATATATACTAACACTGGGATAAATTTGGAGATTAATTTAAAATTAGAAATACCTACTTCATGATTTTTAAGTAATATCATTTACCTATTTGTAAAGCTGTATTTGGCAAATTTAGATTTTCTACAGAAAATTTTTCCTGAATTTTTGCCACAGAAATTTGATGATATTTCCTTTTTTATTTAATGCTCTCTCGTGCATCTTCAAGAAACTCATTAGTTAGGTCAGTCTCCGAATTGCCAGATTCTCTTTGAATTTGTTCACTCGATTGAGTAGTATTAATTGGATTAGATTTAGGTGAATAAGATGTGGAGTTTTGGGCTATTATCAATGTTAGGATTTGGTTCAAGATTTGAAGTAGGGGAAGGGGATAGTGGTGGTTTCGCTGGCTTTGACGCCACAAGCTTTGATTCGAACCGGATTACGAACCTAAAATATATAAAAATATGCTATCATGTATGTGATCATGTAGGCATAGGTATTTAATTCAATATTTTTCAAATTAATATACCTAGGATCATATCAAAAATCACTGTTTTATTAAAATCAACTAAGTTCACTTTAAGTTAAATAAGTACTTACTTATTTCAGGACCCCTGCTTAAATTCCTCGGTAATAGATACGCTCTAATTTTTGTACTTTATGTTACGCCCCTGCGTAAGTCGATAAGATAACGGGATCTTGAGACACTTTTGTTCGATGGCATGTGTCCATCAGCCTATGTCCAAAGATTGGGCTTTGGCTACTTCTCCAGCTGAAAAGGTGACAAAAAATCTGTAAGAAGTATTTCTTGTGGCTGAAAATTATGCGACAATGACCAGAGGCTGCTGAAAGAATGGTCAAAAGGGTACTAAGAAGCGTGTTTCAGTTGCCAGAAAGTTCTTAAGTAAGATATCAACGTGCGCGTACCAGACAAGCCTTGCTGCCGAAAAAGTGATCGACAATGACCAGAGACTGTTGATGGTGTCAAAAGGGCCTTATAAGGGTAGGCGAGAGAGACATCAACGAGCACGTACAGGACAAACTTCATCGAAATCATTTTTGCTTTGCCTAATATGTTTTTTACCCCTAACACCCTTATTTATCGTCCAAAGTGGCTCTAAATTTGCATACAGCTGTGGGGTTGACAAAAAGTTTTCATTCATATTTTTTAAATTCCCTGTATGTCACCTAATTATTCTTACTTACCTATTTTAAATTTCCTGTAGAACAACGAATTTAGTAAAACACTAATGCGCTCCCGAAGATCGAACTCTGTACTCCAAGATTGACATATCATCAATCATACCACAGAGCTGATTAGAACATGAAAATAATATTTTAATTATGTCATTCATCTAGTTTAAATAATAACAATAACACGCCATGTGGTAAACACGTCATTTTCATAGATTTAATTCTGTGGGGTCAAAATTGATAATAGAGTTCACATTCATTCAAGATTCACCAGAAATAAATACCATACCAAATAAATGTAATAATTTTAAATTGATATATTTTGTTTCTATGAAGTCAAATTTGATAATAGAGTTCAAATGCATAAATAGGTTAATAATAAAAATTCGTTAACAGAAAAAGAGGCATGTTATGATAAAAGTTGAAAATAATAAACAGAAAAACATAAATAAGGATACAAAATTAAAATTATCACACATCTAAGTGATTATTTCTTTCAACACATTCTACGCATGTAATAATCGTTGTTTGAGTATGCTCCTTGCATATTGGCTTGTTACAATCGCTGCAACGATGTTGAGTGAAGCCATTTTTTCGCACTGGACATTGTGCACATCTTGGTTTTCCTACAAATGCTTCAGGTTGAGGTTGAATACTTTTCACTCCTGTTATATTTTCAATTTTTTGACGAAGAGAACGGGGCAAGGTTGGTATGGATGCTCGACGTATCATATCAGGAAATGAAAGCTTCTTTGCTAGCTCTGTAATATAAGCTCTTCGACTTACAATCTGATATGTATTGCTTCTAAAAATAATTTGACTATTTACAGTCGAAATATTGAGTAGACTGCAAAATATTGTTAGTGGGCATCGATTATTGATTCTACTAACAGAGTATTTCGATTTCAGACAATTAACAACGTCGACTCCTCGTTATATTGTCGAATGTTATAACGTCCTGCTTATAATGTTCCCCAGATGAGGGACCTAAAGTGTCATCGTCGTGAAAAGTCGATAACATCAACACGTTTTTTTGTTTTTTGCTAAGTAGGACACCACCAAAAGGTGGCTGTTAATTTGTTTTCCTTATCTCCAAACAAAAATATTGTACTTTTTAGGGGTCGATTTTTAATGTTTAAAAGTTCAGGTGAACTTTCCCGCTTATTCTTACGCAGGGCGCCTACTACGGTTAATCTGTGATTGAGAAATAACACAATGAGAAGAGAAACAGAGATAAAATAATCGTCCATAGTGATATTTCTGCCTCAATCATCTATTGGTGCTATCAGGCGTTTTACTACGCTATTTGCATCGTTTGGTAGTTTAAAAGGCCATGCAGGCTGTTTACCTCAGTAAATGTCTAGATTTGCAACATAAAATACCCTAGCATCTGTCAATGAATAGATTTTGATCCCGTATTTTGCGGGTTTGTTTGATATATATTGGCGGAATTTACATCTGCCGCGAAATGTCTCTAGCATTTCATTAAATGTCGCATATTCTCCAGTTGTGTAGTTGTCTTTAAACTTTTGTACAAAATGTTCGAATATCTTAGGAATTGGAGCTAAGTTATCAACTTGCACTCTTTCTGTTCTAGTATATCCCTCATCAAACCTTATCGTCTGTATAAGTGTATGGAAACGCATCTTGGGCATGGTAGCTGAGAAAAATTCAGGTGCCGTTCCGTCAGTGTCCCATAAAGCAGGACGCCCACTGAATCGGCACAGACCGGCCAGCACGGCCGGCAGATTTTAATATGTACGTGGTGGCGCTTCTGTGCGTGCCGCGCCACAGCCGCTTCGATGGGCGCTTGCTCAATTGTTTACGTAGATATTAAAATCTACTGGCCGGTCTGTGCCGATTCAGTGAGCGTCCTGCTTAACTCGTCTGTGCTCAAATGTTGTGCTTTTTTTTTCAATCTCGCGAGATACAGCAGTCCTATAAAAGCATTCATTTCTTCAAAATCTGTAGTTGGGCAGCTAGTTTTGTTTTTAATACGAAAGTCTCATTTGTTCAAGTTTCTGATTTGTACACTCAACAAGGTAAGATTTAGTTTCATCTGGAAAAAATAATTTCCAACATCTAATAGAGTTTTACAGTTTTTAGCTATATTTTTTACTCCCGGTAGTTTTGTTATTATATTTTGGCGGATATTTTGCTTTTAGGCATTTCGTTTTTACGACGAAACCACACAGTTTTCGTATCTTTTGCTAAAACAATTGATATACCAGTCGTTCGGTTTCTTGGGACCATAGTGGGAGTTGAAGTAGAGAGTAAGTTGGCAGTGGCTGGAAGAGAAGATGAGGATAGAGGCTAAGTTTTCAAATTCATCTTGGTTTCTGCTATCATCTGAGTTAGCCTCGGAATCTGAACTGTGAGATTTTCCTGATTCACTTTCCATCTCTTCATACAAAAAAAATTGAGAATGACTAACCAATCACAAACGACTGATCTTACTAAAACACTGACACGATCACTGTCGCCGTCAGATTTTGTCTAACAATACGCCGAACGTCACCGCTTGGCTGTTAGATTAAAACTAGCATCGTGTTGCCTGACCGTCCGGTATATCCCCACTCCCGACCCCACCATAATAAGGCAAGCCGGGACGAGTAAAGGAAGCATTCCTAGAAGCACAAGAATCCTACTTTACGAAAACAAAAAAAACTAGTAAAAATTTAAAATCGACAGTCCTCGCGGTTTAATGTCTTGGTATTTGGCGTGTTTGATTTTTATTGCAGTCCATCAAAATCTGGGTAAACAAATGTATTATCTAGATTTTTAAGGTTTCGCCAATTATTAATAATTTTTTTAAAAAGTGAACAAAATCGTAGCTGGTAAATTTTTTTTGTTCTAAAAATTTCGGGTTTGTGAAATACGAGCTGCCTTCTGCTAGAGACTAAAACATGCTGCGATTAATTCTATGATTATCTGTAATAACATCTAGTATTTTATATCCACAATTCTGCACAAAGTTTGTGACATCTAAAGTTATGGGAGCCATATTTGAACTCTTAGGTCGCAATTATACTTCCAGGTGTCAGGTGGTAGGTGGCAGGCAACAGGCGATAAGTGTTAGGTGACAAGTTGCAGGTGTTAAGTGATAACGTGAATATACTTTATTGAGTGTCAACGGTTGGTTGCAAACCGAAAATAAATGCATTTTGGGTTTTGTATTTTCCGGGATGTCGTTTAAAACGCGTCGTGCGCTTCTCGTGCTCGAAGACGAAGAAGAAGATATTCCTAGAAAAAGAAGTAGAGAGTATAGTATTCACCCGGTAAATGAATTGCGATATTAATACGGCGAATTCCATCACCTATACCGAGACCTCAGAAATCATCCTGAAAGGTTCTTTGAATTCATGCGGATGTCAGTAGGGACATTTGATTTTATTTTAACGCGAATCGAGACCAAGCTGCTACGAAAAAATACCTGCATGGCACCAATATCTCCTGCGGAGAGGTTATATGTATGTATAAGGTAAGTAACTGAATAGATTTAACATTTTTTATTTAAAATAACTTTAATGTGAAATACGTCAACATTTTACAGACAGTATGAATAATTTCTTAATATAGGCAAACATAAATAGAAATTCTAAAGTCAAAGTAAGTATTTACCAAAAAAAGAAAAAATAAAAATCTTAAGTTGATATTATAAAATGGGATCTTACTAACCGTTAAAATAATTGTTATTCTGTAAAGGGTAAGAAAATGGCTGACCATTGGGTGTGTAGTCACTGGTGGTCACTGTTAGTTGGGAGTAGTGATGGGCTTATTCGAATGAAAAATAACCTATTATCCGGTTATTAAAATAACCTGTATTATTCGGTTTTCATTTCACAAGTATTCGAATGAAAAATAACCTGAACCTGATACGTACGAATTCAAATACGAACACGAAGGAACAAACCTCGCTGTCGCGTCGCGTCGATCCGTCGAATGATCAACGAGCAAGGAGCGGTTTTAATTTAGTTATGAGTTATGAAGCCAGTTTCGATGTTTAGCTCGAATATCAATCAATCGATCAATCAATCAATCAATATATTACGTGCCAACATACACAATGGTATTTACACATGTCAGAAAAAAGTTCCAAGTCTCACATTTTAATAAAATCATAACACTAAAATATAATACTGCAATAACAGAATACTGTACACTAAACAATACCAAAACACTAAGCAATAACACTTTCAATAAAAAATAACAAAATAACACTACAGCTAGCTCGATAAAACACTATGCAGTAAAACTACAGTCAGACAATATTAAAACCTATACTAAAATCAAAAGGTAACACTAGATGATAAAAACTCATTAGTACTATAAAAGGCACAGGCTGTCAGAACTCTCTTAACATTTGATCTGAATTCATAAAAGATGTTTTAACATTTCAAATGTACCGGTAGAATGTGGAATGTGGAAGCCGAACTTGGGGGGTTGAAAACTAGCGAATATTAAGTTAAGATTACATAATTTACTTTTATTGCGTACCTAACATAAAAAAATATCCAATTTTCGGCGCCTAGACGCCTAAAAAGTGCAAATACAGCAATTTCATAATGAATACGGCCTGCTTTCTGCTTTCCAATACATAACACCAATTATCACCTAATGTTTAGTTTTTAGGTTATATATTGGAATTTAGAATGTAGGAGAATACATAAGTCGTAATATAACTATAACAATATAATATGTACTATTAATTATTAATATTATATAGTACTATAAATACATCGCCAGAGAGAAATACTTTTTTGCAAATTAGATTTTTAATAATTATATTCATTACATGTAATCAACCACATCCAAGAATCATATTTTGGAGTTTAAGTATTTTTGATTGAAAAACGTAAAATGCTGTTTATTATATTTTGTTCAATAATATTTCGCAATCAAATATTTACTCGTATTCTATTGTTACACAGTTACGAGTTACGAATAAGATGCCCATGACGCTGAACCTCCTTCCTAACCGGCTGCGGTCGCTAACCTGAATTTATTCGAATGATTATTCAAATAATCATTCGGTTATTAATATTATTTGAATACAAATAATTCGGTTATCAAAATAATTCGGTTATGCCCATCACTAGTTGGGAGCTCGACAATGGATTCATTGCCTGAGCAGGAAATGAAACAGAATCCCTGAGTTCACAACTATTTCCTCCTTCATGTTGCATATACGCTTCATGGACGTCTTTCTGCGACTTTGCTCTCAGCTGAAGCTTTTCGAGTAAAGTCAACGGTTCAATAAAGGGAAGCAAACTCATTAAAAAGTTATAATCAGCATTGGTAGCATTTTGCATGAATTGTTTATCAACCGCTGAAGTCTCTTGCAGAATCTGGATTTTTTTCTTTTCAAGTTCTAACCTCTCTTTATGCACTTGGTCATAGTGGCGCTGGGTATTTTTACGTTTGGGAGGAACATTTTGTCGATTTGAAAACACTGTAGACGAACGACTAGAAGATGCATAATCTGGAGAGGGCGAGGGGACGGGAACATGAGTTTCAGGCGAGCGAACTTCACGTATCCTTTCTTCATCATCTAGGGAAAAATCATCGCCTGACTGCTCTTCTCTATCCTCTTCAAAATTTTCAGTGCTTCTTCTTAGATTTCCGGTAGTAGAAGCCGGCAGTATAACATCTTTAAGAAATAGCATCATGTCAAAAAATTCCCAAGATGATTTCCAACCTGTAGCGGGGTCGCCGGATTTCGTCTTTGGCATTTTTAGTAGTTCTTTGCGCATCTTGGTTCTTAAATTTTTCCATTTGCTTTTAAGTTCTGCAACTGAAAAAACGTGCAGAGTAATAATTGAACATTGAAGCTTGAAAAAAATAAATTTCTTCAGTACTCGTAATCTTTTACTTTGTTTCAGATACTTATCAACCGGACTCTCATTTGCCAGTTTAGCTAACCAAATGCGCATGGGTAAAACAACAATTGGTAAAATCATTCATAGTTGTTGCAAAGTAATTTGGGCCGAACTTGTAGACGATTTCAAGCCAGTGCCTACACAAGAAAAGTTGACGGAAGTTGTGAATGATTACTACAAAAGATGGAAGTTTCCAAATTGTATAGGTGCAATTGACGGGAAACATTGTCAAATAAAAGCTCCAGGACATAGTGGATCAATGTATTTCAATTATTTGAAGTACTTTTCAGTTGTTTTGCAAGCTGTATCTGATGCAAACAAAAATTTTATTACGATTGAAATTGGCGCTAGAGGAAAACAGAGTGATGGCGGAACATTCGACGCATCAACTCTTTTCCAGCTTCTTGAGTCAGGCCTATTTATGTTCCCGAACCTAAGGCCCTTCCGGGAACAGAGACCATATTGCCGCATGTGTTAATTGGAATTAAGCCCTATAAAAGAAAATTTCAACAAACGTCTTTCTACAGCCAGAAAATGTATTGAATGTGCATTTGGAATTATGAGAGCCAAATGGAGACTATTGGGAAAATACATTGAGCAAGCTCCTGAAGAAGCCCATGACATAATTAAATGTATGTGCATCTTACATAATGTAATAAGGGAAAGGGATGGAAATGATGATTTGCACTACAACCAGGTGGTAAACCAAATTTATCACCAAGATCAAATGGAAGTCCAACAAGGTTTACGAACACGCTACACGAATGAAAGCAGGGAGATTAGGAACACATTTGCTGACTACATGTTGTATCATTAAAATTAAAAAAAAAAACAATGAAGTTAATCTACTAATCTACTTAAATAATCACCAAAAAATACTAGAATTTTAGGTATTATTATTATTTACCTTCTCTTCCCATAACCTGGGTAATCTCACGCCATTTCTTATCCAAGTAATCCACATTCTTGTGGTTAGGGTCAGCATCGTTCCAAATTGCAAATCTTGTCTGCACTTCACTGATTAAGATTTCGCGATCTTCTTTAGATATAGCGTATTTTGCAATTATAAATAATTATTAAAACTCAATTATAAATAAGTTTTCGAATATATGATGTATACTCTTGAAACAAACAAAATATACTGCGCGAAAGTACCTCGAGCGCTGGGTGGCAAGCTGCGAATCTGTCACATTTTGCAGATACGGGTGACAGTAGGCGACATCGCCGCGTTATCTCCCACCACCTCGACCAAGTATAAACGACAACAGTGAAAATAAAGCAAATCAAACATAGGTGACGTCGCCTGTCGCCTGCCACCTACCACCTGACACCTGGAAGTATAATTGCGGCCTTAATATTAAGGTGCGTTTTCACGTGTTAAGTAGCTTGCACAAGTAACTAAATCAAGTAACAAAATTTTGAACTGCTTGTTTAGTGGCTGTCTAAACGTGTTAAACTACAGTCATCAGTGCGGTTTAGTTTATTAGAAATGCAGCGTCGTGCCAACTTTCGTTCGGCGATTAATAATTGCATTTTATTGTTATGTGATGAATTAGCTTCGGAAATTGATAAAGAAACACATAAAAAGAAACGCACATGGATAAGAAACTGGATGGCCCGCCGACCTACTCATGGTGTATCAAGTATGCTATTAAAAGAACTTGCAGATGAGGATGAACAAGAGTATAAAAACTGTATAAGACTATCAAAAGTACAATTTGAAGAATTATTAATGAAAATAAATCCTTCTCTTTCAAAAAAATGATACAGTTATGCGAGAAGCTATTCCTGTTAAAGTAAAATTACATATTACATTATCCTATTTAGCTTCAGGAAACAGTTATAGAGATCTGCAAAGAATTTTTCGAGTATCCAGGTCTGCTATTTCGAAGTTTTTCCCGGAAGTGTGTAATGCAATCTATGAGCAACTAAAGGAGTTTGTGAAGGTAATAAAATAATATGCTAAGTATAATTTGATATAATTAAGCAAATATTTTAATCCAAAATGTAACAACTTAATAGTAGTACGAGTAATAAACAATTCTACATTCTAATACGCACAACAAAATTTAATATTCAATATTACAAAGAGCCTGAGCTAAAACGTCAGTTGTGTTTGCTGTGCGTGTCTCGGATGAGCTGGAATATGTCATAGTAGTATACACAGGAGATGATTCTGGTATGCTTACATACAGCGGAGATGGCTGTGGCGCGTTAATATATTCTGGAGATGGTTCCGAGATGTTATTGTATGGTGTTGAGGGTTGTAGAGAGCTGCTATATCCTGGTTGTGAGATGCAACTGTATCCTGAAGATGGTTGTGACATGCAACTATATGTTGGCGATGATTGTGAGACGCAGTTATTGTTTGGTGAAGATGGCGAAGACGACCGTATATCAAGTAGTTTAAAAGATGTTAAAATCGATTGAATCTTGTCTTGAGCACGTATAGCATTGTACTTTGACAAATGTTTTAATTGTGCTGCTACACTTTGTCCTAAAATATCATATTCATCGACAGATTCCTTATTAGCGGTTTGGCTTATATTTTTTAAATGACTATAGCTGTCATCTGCTGCATTTTAGTACGACGTCGTGGCGGTGGTAAAATTTTAGCATCTTTACTTTGAGCGACATCTGCAGACTTCTGGCTGTCTTCGTCAATGGATTTGTTGGATTCATCCATTTCTTCCTGCAAATAAATGATTAAATTATGAAAAGACATATCCCAAAACAACAGAATAGTGTTCTTATAAGCTAGTGATGTCCAAATTGAAATGTGATACTATACTGCTGTAACAGAAAGTGATCGATATATGTATAATGCAATTTATTTTTTACATTTCAGGTACCCAGTGCAACTCAGGAGTTGAAAATTATCGAGAAAGGTTTTCGCCAGAAATGCAACTTTCCAAGGTGTTATGGAACTATCGATGGAAAACATGTCATTATCCAAGCTCCTGCGAATTGTGGTAGCGAATTTTATAACTATAAAGGAACCAATAGCATAATTTTATTAGCTGTCGTTGATGATGATTATTGCTTTTGGTATTTCAATGTTGGAAGCAATGGAAAACAATCAGACGGAGGAGTATTTCTACAATCCTCTATATTTCGAGCTCTAGAAAACAACTTTTTACCAGATGGTGGCTTTATAGTAGGGGATGATGCTTTCCCTTTGAAACCATATTTATTAAAACCTTACTTAAAAATTACTTTGGAGAAAAAGCACAAAATATTTAATTACCGATTATCTCGTGCTCGAAGAATTTCTGAAAATGCCTTTGGGATACTTGTAAACAGATTTCGCATTTTTCAAAAACCTATGCCATGTTCCTTACCTACTGTCGATAAAATTGTTAAGGCTTGTTGCGCATTGCACAACTGGTTAAGAAAAACATGTGGTAATCGGTACATGCCAAACAACTCTTTTGATGAAGAAGACATTGATAATGGACGCATTAAAGCCGGATCTTGGAGAAGTGAAGTAGTAAATAATCTCCCTTCTATAACTAGGATGGGCAGCAATCATTCATCAACGCATGCTAGGCAACTAAGAGACAATCTTTGCGAATATTTTATAAAAGAAGGCGCAATTCCTTGGCAAGAACGTATGATATTCTAATTTAATTTGTTAAAAAATATATACCTAAACTAAATACTACATGATACTTTTAAGAAAATAAATACTTACTGTAAAATTCTCTTCTGTTTGTCTTTTACGACCTTCCACATGACGAAGAAATTCTTTCATTTCATGAAACCATTTTAACGGAGACACGTACACACTGTCTGTTCCAGTGCCTGATTTCTTTGAATCATTGACTTTTTTTAGCTCTTGAGAATATGTAGAGCGAAGT
>MU188910.1:0-22459 GCA_016904865.1 Pissodes strobi
ACAGATATGGAACAAGGAGGAAGTGAACAAGGGGATAAATATGTCTCTTATACGTATCCTTAATGCTTTACAGTCACCAGGTATGTTTATTTCGATAAATTCAAGTCGGCTTGAATAAAAAATGGACTGAGCGTGATGATATAAACACTCAGGGACGTAGACACGGGGGGGTAGGGGACGTGGCCCCCTCTGCTTAGTGCCTGGCCCATCCTAAAAAATTTTGCAAAAATATATAAACGTTCGTATTTCCGTAAATAAATAAAGCTTAATTTTTAAATCTCTAACGAAATTTATTAGGAAAAAACACACTGCACAGGCACAAGAAGAACTTAAAAATAATAGTGCCTAAAAAAGTCTTTTACGAGAAATCTTAATCTATTACGAAGACTTGACGAAATTTAGTACAAAAAAATAGACGCTCCTGACAATACTGGGACCGCTGGCCCCAGCCCAGTCATCAATTTGTAGTATCCGCAGTGCGCAGTGACCGTAGTTAGTTATCCATCATCCTTAACCTAAATGTCTGGCTAGAAGTTGCTCTGTTATCTATTGCTCTAAGTTATAAAAAAGCAGTATTTTACTTGTGCATATGAGTAAGGTGCTAGTCCAGAAGATTCTAGAATTTCACTGATTTGTGGCTGGTTTTTTTAACGATTTTAACGGCTTTTGGGTAAAAATTGTGCGTGGCATCCCCAAAATTAACTGGATTGACCTGCGGCGAGCTATTACGGCGGCCCTTTTAGGTTTAGATGTGCCCAACTGCCCCCCCCCCCCCCAAAAAAAATAGTTCTGTCTACGTCCCTGTAAGCACTTGGAATTAATTTTCAAAGCGGCTTAGATAGCTTAAGTTAAGTTCAAAACATTGTCACGAATAGTTGACGGGGTTGTCGCGTTTTTAAAAAGAATAACGTCTCAGAGAAGGGCCGTGCCGCGATTAGTACAATGACGGAGTCTTTTTGGTTAGACTTAACGCTTCCCTCAATCTGCCACTGTATGTTCTATTCGTGATGACACGCCTTGCTTAGCGCGCAGAGGAGGTAAGTGAGATAGTCCGGGACCGAGTTACTTTGGGTAGAAAGCACGTTTGGTTATAACAATGTATTAAGGATAAAACTTTAACAATAAGATGCGCATGTTTTCTCGAATTGAGGTATTGTTTATAGGTCTTTGGTTACTGTCTTATAATTATCGTCTTTCATAATAGTTGAGTTTTATTTAAGAGCACTAGAATATTTCACTAAACTATTTCACTAACTCTACTTATATATAACTTGTCTTTCTCAGAACTCTGACAAACTTCTTGATTTGACTTTACTACGGTGGTTGCGAAACCCCTAGTCCTAGCGCCGTCAAGTGGCTAACCGCTACTAGGTGTTGGTAAGGAATAAAGAAGTAGAACCTAAACCAGCTGTCTAGCTAACTTTAGGAGCGGATAGAACCCGAAGGCAGCTGTCTAGCTAACCTGGTAGCTGGATAGAACCCGAAGGCAGCTGTCTAGCTAACCTGGGAGCTGGTTTTAGGTGAGAACAAAGTCTGACGAACTGAAGGTTCGATAGCGTATTTATATTAAAAAAGAGATGATCATTGCATGCTTAAGGTTGAAAATCGCTCCCGTTGATTGCTCGCATTGTTTTTAGTTTGGCTTTAATGTATATATAACAATCACCAAGTTCAAGTTCAAACTTAGGACAGGGTGATATTTCTTTAGTAGCTTATGCATTTTAGTAGATTACAATATGTTTGCTAATAAAATCATTTATCACACATTTTCAATTAAAGACGTGTAGGCCAAAACAATGCATCTTTGAGCGTGGAAATTAGATACTAGCTCAAATGTAGGAGTGTAAGGAGATCAGTAAAACTCCCAGTTGTAATTTAGAACTCGTTTTGGTTTAAAACCAACGGTCAATAAATGTTTCATCAACAACCCAAAACATAATCATGTTCCGTCCACACTTCCTGAGCCCCCTAGGACGTAACACTAATTAGCTATATTCTAGTTACCATACATTATTAAATTAAGCAATTATGATAATACCAAAGGAAACATAAACTTGTTTCAGGTTAATCGAAATTAATCGAATATAAAGGTATCGATTTAAAAACAAGGTCTTAATCATACCTAACTTTAGAGCAATAAGAAATGTCATCGTCAGCTGATTTGTCTTATTTAAAATTCAGAGGTTAGTTTTTGTTTGCCGTTTTATTATTTAGAATATATCAATATGCTGCGAGAATGAGCATAAAAATGGATTGTTTATATTATTTTACGCCATACTCCTATATCTAGAAGAGTCGATATTGCATCTAAGTGACTTTCATTAAAAAAACTGGATAAAAAAAAAGGGTTGAAGGAGTGATTCAAGCCACTTTTCATAATTTATGAATTAAACATTCTCGACCGAGATTCAATAATCAGTACATTTATTTCGAGAGTCCAAACACGCTTAAAAGTGAAGTTGCTTCAAATTGAATCTCAGTCCAGAATGTTTATTTCATAAATTATGAAAAAAGCTCGAATCTCCCGTTCAGCTCTCTTTGAATCCAGTTTTCTCAGCTGATTGACTTAACTGCAATTCGACGCTAAAAAATATATCTTCAACGCGTTCAAGATATTTGTAAAAACCATGTATATTCTAACCAATTTCTGCTTCTGACTACATATTGTTATATTTTGAATAATAAATGGCTAAACAAAGACTAACCTGTTAATTTTAAATATATGAAACAGCTGACGATGATATTTCTTATTGCTCAGAACTCAGAAGTTAGGCATGATTAAAACCTTGTTTATCTCCTGATTTGAAGCCGCTTGGTTCAAGTCAACCCTAAAATATTTTGGACTTGACTTGAACATTCTAAGCCGCAAAAGGTTAAAGTGTTTATATCGGCATTTTTAGTCTGACTCGGATTCAGTTTAAAGCTGCTTCACTTTCAAGCACACTTGAAATTATCGAAATAATTATTATAGTGATTTTGAAGTGGCTTCACTTCAAAGCGCCCTTGGAACTATTGAAATAAACGTAGTGATTAGCCAATAAGGCATTATTAAGGGTTTATTTTGGGGTATATGATAGCAGTGGAAGTCCTAAGTAGAGAATTGGGCACTTTCATCCAATTTAAAGCGGGTTTACACAAAGTCCACTCCACTGATGATATGTGTCCAATCTGCCTTTTTTACCTTCAGTGCCTACACCCCGCATTTATTTCTAAGCAAACCAAACGTATTGTCTTATGCATCACATAAAAGTTAACTAAACTTAAGATGACTGCAAATGGTGCCTTTTAGAGTATTAAGTTATTGATAAAAATGTATGTTTCATTTCAGACTGTGATGTCAGAATATCAGAAAATATTAGTTATTATACTTACAAATTATTATCAAAATCCATTTCGTCTTCAATTTGACAGAAGAACCTAAGACTCGGAAGAAATAGATATAAAAGTGGTAGTTAAAGAATAAATTAGAGGACGCTAGACATACAACGCCCTATTCTTGAAAATAATAATCGAACTGCCCACTTAAAGCTTCACCAAGCAAACAAAGCTTCCTTCCTTAAGCAATCCAGCAACATTAATTAATTGCTATGCGTGTTGTGACGAATTGAACTATCGGACTCTGAACTAGCAATCATTATTGGCTGCCCATAAAACACAGGTAGGATGGACAATTGAAAGGAACAGATTTCTATATTCAGATGTGTCGACAAATTTACCAGCTGATGCCGAACCCGTTATAACCTTAAGGAAGTATCAAATTTATCTTCTGTAATTTCACACAGCGACAAAGCTCTTGTCTGAAGCTACGCTTCGGTTTATTTAAGCCTACTTTATATTAATTGCTAATACAGGCATTAAACTTCTGTAACCACCAGCCAAATATTAAGCTATTCAACATCCCTTTCCCTTGTAGGGCTTTAAATTATATCTTTTGGACTTGTGTGGCATAAACACTGTTGTGTATAATTAAATTAGACATCCTGTTTAAATGAACGAACGCATAGTGCAAAAGTTTACATGAACCAGATTAGAGCTTCAGTTAAGTTAACTAGATTAGATTCAGTTTAATAAAGCATTGTGCAGTAGATTTTTTTAAATATGTTTAATAAGTTTTAAATCCAAATAGTTACATGTCTATTAAATTAGACAATACTGAAGATAGATTGCTCAACACAAAATATTGATTCTGCACGTGGCGACCATTGCTTGACGCCGTTACCTAACAACCATTGGGCGAGCCGACCCATCACGTTTTTCCGTTAACGTTACAGTATCACAATCTTTATCTTTCTCATGGAACACATGCATTAATATTTCATGAATAACAAAGTGTAACAGTCAGATATGGGCCAGTGTAAAATATTTTTAAATTTCATTTTATGTGCTGCATTTGGCAAAAAAAAGAAATTTATTGATTCGATTTGTTGTCAATAAGCTTAAGGGTGCCGCATTTATTAATGTAAATTAATTTTATTCTAAATATAAGTTAACGATATATTTGGATTAGCTTTTATAACACTCTGTGACTATATTTATTTTAGTTGATAAGCAAACCACAGATCGCTTAGGTTTGATCAAATCACTAAAATAGGATATTATGTTATTATTATAACTTTGCTTAACTTATAGTACATTACCGTAGGACGGCCAGCAAACCGTTTTATATTTTTAAGAATTGGGTTAATAAAAACCTGCTTTTAGGCTTCATTAGATCAGTGAAATTTATATTTAATTTTCGGTTTAAATATTTCATAACTTTTGAAAAATTCTGATAAAGCTTTTTGGGATCTCTGGCTGTGGCAGGTTTCAGATATCTATATTTATTTTTCCACGCGGCATGCTGCAATGTTCGCAATATTCGGTTTTTGGTTGGCACTGTTGGCAGCATTGGGTAGTAGGAATGGGCTATTTCCCATAATTGCTGCTGTCGATTTAGATTTTTAAAAGTTTATCACTTCGTTTGGGTCAGTTAGCGCATTAATTGTAGCTCCCGCCGTCGTTTTACCACGATAATAAACGAAAACTAAGTCGTTTATTATCTTAGAATTATTCCTCTTAGCGAATCACTTGGCATTTTCAGCTCATCATCTCCTCTTGATTCGACGTTCTTTTTTTTTCTAATCTCGTGATAGTGGAAAGGCAAATTGACTGAAACAGATAGAGAGCTCTTCTAGAAATAGCTTTCGAGGCGAAAGGAAGGTTTGTTTTAGTGCAATCATAGTGACTCAACCTTTAGTATTGTAATTTTATACTATCCTTCTTTGGGGATATTGGGTTGGTTTCTATTTGTGTTTTGACACGACCGATTTATCGGGATCTAAATACTGCACCAGGCAAGCAGGGTTGTTTTTCTGAAATTAATTTTTTTCTATTGTTTGTGAAGCTCGTTACAAGACCGGGACCGTCGAATCTCTAGCAACCCTCACACACGAGCGAGGTAATTATTGCTACAGTTATCTTTTTGTCTAAATTGACGATTTAATTGCTTTATGTGTGTTAACCTTTTTTGTGCATTGTCCACCATTTGCTTTGCATCCCAGTGTTATCTCATCTATTTCATTTTATCATATCTGAATTTTTATTTTAATGTGACTTTAGTTCTGATCATATGGGGAAGTTTATATTTTCTTTTAGGGGTGATTCATACCTATCTTTTTTTATATTCAAGTTGTCTGTACCTTAGTATTTCTTTTATTTGCTGATGGTCATTGAAAATCCATTGATAATTTTTGGGGGAATTTGTTTTATAAAGATAATATATTTATGCAAAGGAGGGGGTTGTTATAGTTTTTTTTATTGAAGTAAGGGGCTTTGTCTAATGCGTATTGGGTTATTACAGGGTCCTATCACCGGCCCCGGGCCAATCCTATCCCCGGGTCAGTCTTATCTCTGGGCCAATCCTACCAGCGGGCTACCCCGCTGCAATTTTATCACCGAGCTACAAGTTCTCTGCTAGTTTTACCGTCAGGGTCATCGAGTAGCAGTACTTGGGATTTACTACCGGTGCCCGGCGCCTCCACCAGAGGTACTTCCTGCCTCCACAACTGAACTTGATGATTCGGATCTAATGGGGTATCGTACAGAAGCAGTATTATTTTCTTTTTTTTGTGTTTAATTACTTATTAGCACTATAGATTGTGCCTTGAAAGAGCCATCAAAACCTCATTTATTCCTTTATTTTTCTGGTCAATTGCTAATCATTTCTTTTAATATTTAGATATAAATCTAGTCTTTTCGGCCGAGCTTTAAGATAGATTAATTCTATTTGTTCAATTATTTTTTTTGACCGATTGATATAATCGCGCTTAGTATTTTATTATAAATCAAGCATTGACAGTCAAGCTTCATTAATTTTATTCTACATTTATTCATTTGTTTATCTGGTCGATTGATATAATTATTGTGGTCATTTATCAATTGATATTATTATTGCTACATTTATAATTGGTGCAGCTACTATCGCACGCATACATATATGTAATTAGCTTAGGTAAAATCAAAGTGATCATTTCGGATTGTAGTGTTTAGAGCATTTAGTAGTAAGGCATACAGTTAGTACCGAGTTAACATCAGAATTGGTCTCCGTACAATCTCCATATTGTACCCTTATTATTACTTACTTAATAGTCTTTGACATTCCTTCGCCTGTTAGATACAACAATTACAACAATATTCTATAATACTTAATACATATTTATTTATTTATTCATCTAAAATAAAGCTTGTTTTTTTAAATAAAACCTTTATTCGCTAACTTTAATAGGAAAAACGTGTTGCAAGAGCCTGTTGTTTCATGTGCCAATAACTTTATTTCTAAAATACCTCCAATCGTATTAAGCTATTTCAAAGGAAAAAAAGGTGAGTCTAAACGTTTACTTCTCAAAATCGAATTGACCAAAACTCTTTATATTGTCACGTTCTATTTCGCCTTGGTTGACTCGCGGGGTCATGTTGCCTCAGCTGAGAATCGATCTGCATCAGATGAGAAGAGATGTTAAATAAAACACTTCGGTAAAAACAATAACAATGTATATTAGTAAAAAACCTAGTGAATTTACGCTTTAACCGATCACTGTAATGCGCATGTCTTTCCAGTTGAAGTACACTTTGATTATGATATAGGCAACCACTTAGGGTAAGCGTCCACTAATCGTCATCGGACGGATGGTACGCATCGGACGAATTGGATTTTTTTGTGTCCTGCATCTACTAGGTACCACGGATTATTGCAGTCGGTATCAGGATTTCCCCCCGCAGTTAGCTAAGTGCTGTTGAAGAAGCAAACGCATTATGTCGTAACTGAATGAAGAAGATGTTATAGTTATTTGCGTGTTGTCAGAAGAAGAAAACGAAATTGCAAATATTGTCCCTGCGAAGAATGTTCGAATATTCTGGATGCCCCACATTGTAAACTTCTTCATGCTCATGCACAATCGTTATAAGTCTTGCTACATCCATAATTACATTCAAGCAACGTGGACGAAAGTCACAAACTAACTGACAAAAAATCCTTGATATCTTCTCCAATAAAGTGTGGAAAGGGAAATATACCGTGATGCCTGATTGTACTTGTCGGTATTCGCAGTATCAGCATGGGCAGTGTCCGCACGAAACTGATTTTGATTTCGTCTTCTGAATGCCGTCCATCCGGAAATGCCGAAGTGCGGTTGGTTCAATGCCGATAGGTGAACGCAGTCATATTGAAACAATGTAGTTAATTAAAAAATACGATTCGTACCGTGAGTCCGATGCCGATTAGTGGACGCGTACCTTTATTTTGAATTGGTTGCCTATAGTCTGGCCTTAGATCCTTGCACATTTCCGTCTCATTTGCCAAAATTTACCCTCATACCGCCGCGTAAGATGTTTACACATCAAAAATCCGATGCAAAATAAAGAGCCGAACACACCTTAAACAGGTCTTGACATACCACACCTTAACGTACCTCTTCGAATGGTTTGAGGGAAAAACCTGTCAAATGCCGCGCACTGGGCAATACCGGGCATGGTCGAGTATAATTTCCGAACAGTTCTACAGAGCATTAAGGCTAATTCACATTATCAGAGATCGACACGACAAAGAAATAAGTGTTGATATACACATTAACCGACAATTGTACAGCAAAGACACAAGACACATAACGACGATGACAGAACGGACAGACTTTCTATGAAAGACTGCTTTGTTGTGCACGTTTTTGTGCATGTTCTTCCCAAACTGACCCAAACTACAGGAAACTGATAATGAGGAATTAGTTGAGTTTTCGTTTTCTATGTCCACCAGAGTAGTAAAACTTATATTTAGACATTCTGAAATATTGGTAAAACTTTTTTCCATTCTTTATGTAAGCTACGGTATTCTTCTAGTTTACGTTTTTGTAAGATTTTATACGTACCCATACCTAATGGCGTTTATTTCTTCTTTGTGGCCTCATCGACATCTATTGTCTTCACCGAGATATAGTGCTATAGCTATCTTTGTTATTAAAATTATGGAACATTATTATATAATATTACTGTTAAAATCATTCTCGGCGATGTCTATTTCTCCTGTTAACAAGGAAGTATTTGAAAAATAATCCCCGCAAGAGTCGTTACCGATCATTGTCATGTCTATGTATGATAATGCGAATCATATTGGAAACGGTCGGGTCGGTGCCGGTCACAGACGTGTGACTGTATATCTCATAATGTAATTCATGCTTTAGATTGCTTCTCCCATCTCCAAAATGAATTTTAAACTACCCCTATTTATCCCGTGCCTCGGGCCATACATTTTACACCATAAGGATTGTTTTCCGGCATTTTGATCTATTTTTTAAGAAAATTCAGGTAGGCGTATGAAAGCGCATGTATACTTAGTTTTTGCATATATTACATTATATACATTTACATAAGCGAAGACGATTATTTTATTTAGTTATTGTAATTATAATGCTTTTGGTTTTTATAGGAACAAGATTAAACACCAGGTTCTTATAGGGGTGTGCGATTTAAAACGACTATCCCAATAACCTGCAGCAAAAAGCAACTATATCCAAACTAGTTAATTAGATAAGAAAATCAGTTACGTAGAAAACGGGAATAATGATTTCAAGTGGTGGTTATCAAAAAAATACTAAAATAGAAGAGAGATATTTATTTTTCCTTGGAGACGTCCCTTTCTGCGATCACCATGAAATAATAAAAAAGACAAAATAATACATACTGAAACGCCCCTGACCCAAGGCACATTCGTTGTACCTAAGGGTAAAGATTCTTTGAACGTGATCGTAACAATGGTTAATGATTTATCGCCACTGCCACTGTCGGCTAAGACCCTGTTTAATTGACGTTGTTTAGTAGTAGGTTCGAAAGTAGATGTTTGTGAAACGATTATCTTGAATAATTATAATTTCGGAAGTGACCAGTCAATACTGGCAATAAAACACAAATTACCATTCTTTTACATCTATTTTTGTTTCTTGTACAGTTTAATGAAAATGCAGTATTAATTTATAGAAAATAACCTTTAATATACCTAGACAAAACTTGACTACATCATGAAATGGTTTTATCTAGTAGAGGAAACATGTACATAAAAAAGAAACATATATTTACGCGAATTAAGTTACGATAGTCAATCAGGCCCCGAGCCAAGTGGCAAACCGTGACCGCTTAGTAAAAAAATAACACATCTAAAGTCTGTGCCCTTACGCTGTGTTCTACGCTCGATACATTCACATTACTCATACGGAATGTATGCATACCACCTTGGGTACAGGCACATACTAAAGAAAAATAGTAACAAGTTGAGAGCGTAGCGGATAAGATCTGACCAAGACGTATATTATATATATGTTTAGATACCCCCACGGAATTACGTCACAAGGTTCTTTTAGAGGGTTGTCCCGTAGGATTTTTTCGTGTTTCGCAGGCTCTTTTCGCGTCCCGTAGGACTATTGTACCCTTTGTTCTTTAAGAATCTTAACACTATTAGCCCAACTTATTCGGATATAAGAGAGTTTAAGTTTACTTGAATATATTTGGCCACAATCACCTCCCCGCCCGAAATCTAATTAAATCCGCGTAATTTACGAGAATCTGATCACATTAAAGCACGAGGTTTGAAAGTTCGACCGTCCCTTAAAATGATGTCTAAATATTAAATCGTCACGAATTTAAGTGAAACCAAAGAATTTATTTATCTGTTAAGAAGCCGTCTGGACTCCCCTGCGAGTTGCGCCTATGGCTGAGGTTTTAGGATTTGTTCTTAATTTCATTTGGCTCCGGAAAATTACTGATAAGCTCAATTTCTTTTGTGATTAAAAAATTATATAAGCTGTGTGAGAAACTTGCCTCTAGTTGGATGTGAAAATTTGAATAAGAGTTTTGGCGAGTGGGATCGGACCAGTCTCTAGCCAAAATGAGAGAAATGGAAAATAGATCGCAATGCGATTGGATTTCTTTTACGGTGTAACCAGTCTCAGCTTTTCGCAAAGCGAGTGGATTTCTTTACGCTGGAACCAGTCTCAAACTTAAAGCGAGTGGCTGACGATCTCATTCTGCTGCGGCGTTTTTATAGGCAAAAGTCCCCATTTGATGTGTGGGTGCGACAAGAGGCTATTAAAATTCCGATCTCACACATTAGAAAAATGTATTAAAAAGAGACGTAAATAAGTGTGCCGCGTATCCCCAACGCTTGGCCCGACCTTCTTTACCTGCTTTTCGACGGTTTGCATCGCAAAAGTGCGTTTTTAAAGCTTTGTGTAATACCGAGTGTATTCCAATTTTGCCGGTGAATTTCATTATTTTAGAACTTTTCTTTGTTAATTCCCATACCTGTTTCAATAAGTTCAATAGAATAGCAATTACAGATGCTAATTACGCTATCTACCTAATTTAATCTGAAATAAATTTTCGTAACGACCGATCTAGCATCTATTAAATCTTCTTAATCCGGGACTAAACTCTCCATCGGGCTGATCTGATAATTGAAGCAAATAGTCAGTTTAGCCCAAATTTGCCAATATACACAGATACAATTCGAGCTGTGTACATTCGTACGTAAGCAAAGCGCCCGATTACGTTTATGTATTATTCCCTCATTCCTTCAAGGCGTAGGTACATTGAGTATTCGGTGATCAAGTGTAAATACATTTTAGTTAAAATGTGATTCTACTATAGTTACATTGTGGATTTCATCATTATTAAATTTAAACTTCAAATTAAAAATAGCTTTTTTATCCGATCGGACGAAAAACGACACGTTTCCGATGTGTTTTCTCACCGCAAAAGTCATGATTCCAGTATATTGTATTCGTTGCTTGGCAACATGCAATAACTGTACAAGAATAGAAAATAACAGTCCGGGAATATAACATTCCCGTCCTAGGCCGGGAATGTAACATTTCTGTCATATTCAAACGCCTAGTTTGTCAGATCTGACGTCTATCAAAAGTAACATTTAGCTGTATAGTTACCGTAGCTACGTAATAAACTTCAAGCTCGCTCGATTCAACACTTGATATTATGTTGAGTTTAAATTTAAAACACGTTTTTATTTACAGTAATATTTGGCTCTATTTATATAAGTACGTATTCTAATTAATTACGATCGGATAAAAAATAGTATGTGCAACTCGTAGGATAGGAAAAGCACATTCCTGGACTTATGTGTTGCTGGCCTCGGCTGCGCCTCGTCCAGCAACTACCACAGTCGTCCAGGAATGTTTTGCTTTTCCGCCTAGTTACACAATATCCTATATTCAAAACAAAACCGGCCTGCAAAACAATAAAACGAAAAATGAAAGAGGATTTATTAAAATAAATATACAGGGTGTTTCAGAATTGAATGCTAATCCTTAAGGGGGATAATCTTTGAGTGATTTAAAAAAAAATGTCATATGAACATAGGTCCGTAACCGCCTTATTTTTGAGATACAGGGTGTTGAAAATTAAATAAAAAATCGGTTTTATCTCAATATTTCTCAAACCGCTGTAGATATTTCTTTGCATTTTGCTAGGTATTAAGTACGTATAAAAATAAAATTTTTTAAGCAAAATATTTTTTTCAACTCCAATCAGTGTCGCCCCCTCTAACATGCCCTCTTATATTTTTAAACGAAAAAATTAAACGCCACTGCTTTTTTTCAAAATAAATCTTATTTTCACAAGCTTTTATAATTTCTTTATAAGAATGTCCTCTTGACTTTTTTCTGTCCGACGAACAGTTTTCGATTAAAAAAATAAAATGCATTTATCTGCACGGTCCTTATTCCTAAATTTTGAATATTGTAATAATCAAAGAAAAATATTCTAACAAAGAGCGCATGTTAGAGGGGGCGCCACTGATTAAAGTTGAAAAAAATCTTTTGCTTAAAAAAGCATATTTTTATACGTACTTAATAGCTAGCAAAATGTAAAGAAATATCTACAGCGGTATGAGAAATATTGGGATAAAACCGATTTGTTTTTAATTTTCAACACACCGTATCTCAAAAATAAAGCGGTTGCGGACCTATGTTCATATGACATTTTTTTCTTAAAATCACTCAAAGATTATCACCGTTAAGTAATAGCATTCAATTCTGAAACACCCTGTATGCCTATAAAAACAATATATAGTAAGAGTATTGACAATAAAATAATTAAATAAAATGGTCATTAATGACTATAGAGTGAGGTCCCGTTCAATATTTACTTGCTTCCCATATACCTTTTCATTATCGACTGGGCAAACGAAAATGATTAAACATTTTTTGCCACCGTATATAAAAGGGTTTTAAATTTGGGAAAAGAACAGGATCAGCAACTGAGCGATATGTGAGGATTTTGAACTAAAACCGTATTGTTACGTTTCCTTTTCACCTAACAGAAAAAGGCCAAAATGTTTTGTTGTCCAAAAAAAGACGTTCATGAGGTCCAGTTTTACAAATATATACCTCAAGGCACATTTTTATATCGTAAGTGCCTCAACCAACATAAAAAATACTGATCTGTAATGCTGTGTAGAAATGATCCATGAGTTATATTTCTAAAAACTATTAAACAATTTATTTCAGGAAATATTACAAAAGTAGAAATCAGGTCAGGTAGAATCAATTATAGGAGCCTCATAATTGCAAGCAAGTTGAAAACTAAGTGAGTTTCTAGAACCAAATTAGACCTGCTTGTACTAAGGCAATAAGGCATTATCATTAACATGTCATTAAAGTAAATGTACAATATCACTCAAATTAACCCAGACTACTTTCTATAATGTATGCCCACTAAATATATCAATAAAATAAATAGCAACTCATAAGACATATTTTTGCATTAAATCATGTATAATAAAATTAAATATATTTTTGCATGCAAAATGACTAAATAGACCAGGGGATTTTAAGACATATTTTTCATTCGCCATTCAGTCAGGAAAGAACTCGTCTATTCTCACAGCATATATTAAGAATTTTAAAAAAATTATTTTAATGCACCCTCCGGAGGGGTAAATTAACCAAACCCTTATTTCAGCGTCCGGCATAAACTGGCTTCTGTAACTGCACATTACATCGTTACAGGACTTCGTCACGACATTTACAAAACTCGTTTTACATGCCCTTTGATATAAATTCAATTATAAAAGTTTGCATAAAATTGTATGGCAACTTAAATGCAAACATCAAAGTTGTAATTTCGAATTCGTTTTGGCTTCGCAGCAAAAAAAATACAGATAATGAAACTAGAGGTTAAATTAATTGAAAACAAAGAAAAAAATCAAAACTTAACAATCATTGAGCTCAATTAATTAAATTAAATTTTATTTACTTACTACTAATAATTGAAGCAGATAGATAGAGGTGAATAAAATGCTTTATTTACTTCCAAAACGGGAAAAATTATTTGCTTGTTAAAATTGTAAAAAAAAAAAATCTCAATTAAAGTAAAGAAAAATTAATTATAATCTGGTACCCACAGTATTCAATATTACTTACAATTATACCTGACAGTAGCTTGGATTACTTTTTGTAAACACTACTCAAGATAAATTATTGTACCCTAGGTACAATAAATAATTTTTGAAAACTCTTAGTTTTCAAAAATTAGTCTCCCGCTGACGTATAGCGAAAGTAAACTTGTTATCAAAAGATAAAGCTACAAAAAAATTTACTTTAAACAAGTAGGTACTAAACTACCCAAAACATGATCATGTTCCGTTTACACTTCCTGAGGTCACCAGGATATTATTAATTATAATTGACTATAATGTGTAATAAATGTAATAATTAAAATAGTCAATTTTGGATACAAAATAAGCCTCAGAATTTTCTTAAGTTAACATGAAGTTAAACTAGCATTAATATAGGTATAAATGAAAGGCAAATAAGGAAAATCATATCTGAAAAACCGACATTAAAATTTGTCTTATTTATTGAATCATTAATTATTCAGAGGAAAAAAGGTTTAGATGTTGTCTATACGGCGATATAAATTATCCAGCAGGTAAAATGTAATGCTGCAACAGGGATTTATGGCAACTCTCCAGGCAACTCCCAGAAGGAAACGTGCACGATCGAACACAATGGACTCCAGCTAGAAGAAGGACTCTTCTAGGCCTATAGGCGTAGAAGAGTCCTTCTACTATACACGACGGATAACCACGAGGATCTTCTTAGGTCAAAGAATGACTTTTGGTGTATGTACAAGGGAATAAAAAATTGAGCGAGTCTGCTAGTACTCGAGACATTGACGTGTAAACGTATCCTATATCGACATCATCGACATGAAAATCTAATGCCACCTTAAGCTGTGCGACGCCTGAATATAGGCAACCACCTATTCGGAATTGGTTGCCTATATTCTGGCGTTAGAAAAAACACGGTTTACACTAACGGTTACAGACAGCCTGCAAAACACATTCCCGTCACAGATACCGCCTGACGTGCGTTATTTAATGTTTACATTTGTAACGTTTGCATTAGAATGTCTAACATTACACTTCACGTATAGCCCTCTGCTCGCTTCGCTTGCTACAAGGGTGCAACGAACAAAAACTAACCAAAACTATCCCAAGGCATGCCAAAAATCAAGAAAAAAAAACTTTTTTAAAATATTATTTCAAGAAAATCAAAAAAACACCATCGGGAATCGAACCCGGGCTGCCGAATCAGAGGTCTAGCATCTTAACTACTGAACCACCACAGCACTTGTATGCAATTCATTGCATCGTAAAGACATAGGTAAAATAGGAACGCAATCTAACGAAAACACCCGATTCCATCCGGCAAGTCGGGAATGTATTTTGGAAGCTGTCTTTATCCGTTTTACAAGGAAGCGCTGAAGTAGACTGCGCATGGTTATTATTTTACATTCGGGTTTCACACTTCCGTCCATTTTCCCTCATACCGCCGCGTAAGATGTTTACACATCAAAAAACCTGTACAATACGAGTATTATTAACATATTCAAGTTCTTTGCTTAAAACTCAAAGCAAGGAAAATGTATTTACTTAATTATTTTCCCACACACACACAAACAAATATTTACAAATCCCGGATCGATAACATCGATTCGGAACACACAATACGCTTTTTACGATAGGCGCAATGCAAAACGTCAAATTAGAATGTCAATTGACACATTTCCGGAAATGTCAGTCAATGAAGATGAACTAAAATCGGAATAAATTGGCATTGCATGGTAATATATGTCCACAAATAATTCCCATCATGAAATAGCAATTACAAGGTAAATTGCCCTAAAATAACTTGCCGCTAGTTTCTTTTCGTGCTTGTTTTCATCCATTTCATAGCTTTAATCAATCTCATTATTTCTAGGAAAACTAAAAAAGTCAAGAAAAATAAATAGAGAAACGTTTGAATTACTAAAAGAACATAAAAAGCTACTATAACCAACGCGAAAAGTAACGACAAACGTCTAGGAATTTGATCACCCTTGCATTGGAACTAGAATCCATTACTTATGGTAGGGACGTATTTTATAAAACAAAATAAAGTAATCGTGAGATCATTTAAGTAAAAATTATAAGAGAAGTTAACATTGTTGAAGATAATGGTATCGAAACGAGATTGGAGTTCAAGCTCCTTAAACCCACATATACTAAATATTTACTTTTGTTTAAGACAAGCAGATGTGTACCCCCTTCATCTTTTCCGAAGGGCACTGAAGAGTAAAGCAAAAGGATGTTGTCGAAACAGTTGATCAAATAACTACAGCGAGACAAGAATGTAAATCCCTGGATATTACCGTAATTAATTAGAAAAAAAGTTTTATACTGTATAACGTGACCAATATATTATGATGATATTATTCTTCAAAAATTTGAGAGATTGTTGATTGAAAAATAATCCAGTAGCAAAAATGGTGAATGATTTTTTTATAGGAGAATTTAGCTGAATTTTAATTTTAATTAGCATCAGGTATTCTGTAAAATTCTGACCGTAACAGGTGATTATAATAATCACAAAAAGGAGTCTTCAAAATTAAAAGAGATGTGGTCAACAGGACAGATATAGAGAAATCTTAAAACAACAACAACAAAACAACAACCTTATTAATTAATAATCAAAATTAACATCACTATCGTCGAAAAGTAACGACAAATGTCTAGGAATTTGCTCAACCATGCATCGGAACTAAAATCCACTACACTTATGTTAGAGACCTATTTTATAAAATAAAGTAATCGTGAGATCACTTAAGTAAAAATCATAAGAGAAGCTAACATTGTTGAAGATATTGGTCTCGAAACAAGACTGGAGTTGAAGCTGCTTAAACCCACATATACTAAATATTTACTTTTATTTAAGGCAAGCACATGTGTGACCCCCTTCACTTTTTCCGAATGACACTAAAGAAAAAGGATAGTGTCGAAATAGTTGATCAAATAACTACAACAAGAAGAGAGTGTAAATCTCTGGATTTTACCGTAATTAATTTGAAAAGTAGTATTATACTGTATAACGTGACCAATATATGATAATATTATTCTTCAAGAATTTGACAGATTGTTGATTGAAAAATAATCCAGTAGCAAAAATTATGAATAAAATTTTTTATAGGAGAATTTAGCTGAACTTTAATTTTAATTAGCAATCACCTATTCTGTCAAATTCTGAACGCAACAAAAGATTATAATAATCACTAAAAGAAGTATTCAAAATTAGAGGAGATGTGGTTAACGATAGGACAGATATAGAGAAATCTTAAAACAACAACAACAAAACAACAACCTTATTAATTAATAATCAAAATTAACATCACTATCGTCGAAAAGTAGCGACAAATGTCTAGGAATTTGATCAACCATGCATCGGAACTAGAATCCACTACACTTATGTTAGAGACGTATTTTATAAAATAAAGGAATCGTTAGATCACTTAACAAAAATCATAAGAGAAGCTAACATCTCGAGACAGTACTGGAGTTCAAGCTGCTTAAACCCACATTTACTAAATATTTACTTTTATTTAAGGCAAGCATATGTGTGACGCCCTTCACGTTTTCCGAAGGACACTAAAGCAAAAGGATAGTGTCGAAATAGTTGATCAAATAACTACAGCAAGACGAGAATGTAAATCGGTGGATTTTACCGTAATTAATTAGAAAAGTAGTATTATACTGTATAATATATGATGATATTATTCTTCAAACTTTTCACAGAATGTTGACTGAAAAATAATCCAGTAGCAAAAATGGTGAATGAAATTTTTTGTAGAAGAATTCAGCTGAACTTTAATTTTAATTAGCAATCGGGTATTCAGTGAAATTCTGACCACAACAAGAGATTATAATTATCACAAAAAAAGAGTGTTCAAAATTAGAGGATATGTGGTCAACAATAGGACTGATATAGGGGAATCTTAAAACAACAAACTTGTTAATTAATAATCAAAATTAACGTCACTGTCGTCTTAAAATGCAATATCCAAATGTACTCTTAGTTACGTTACATGAAAAGAAGATAAACTTTAAAAAATATATTCTCAAACGCCTTATCAAATCAGAATATTAAGAGTAGGTCCCAAAAGATTGTTTTAATATTCACATGTTTCGGCTTAAATATTGAAACATATTATATTTTATTGTAAAACTAATATTGTATTGCAAAAATGCAAATTCTGTAGTGACTACCTTTAATCGTTTAGATTAAAATATCTGATAAAAAGGTAGCAAAACGTAAACTTTTAGCTAACACTTGATTTTAAGAGAGATCTGATAAAAAAAAAAGTAATTTTTATAAGTTTCTGGACAAGGCGGCTATAAGACGCAGAGTCATACGCTTTTTAGAAATCAAAGATTGACTGCTTCCTGCTTAGATAGCTATATTGAACACAGCTTCTAAGGTGCCAAAATGATGAAGTGGTTGATAAATTGTTCATAAATCTGCATTGACAAGAATTTCAGCATATTTATCATCTGAAAAAAGAAGAGCTTTGGGAATTTGTTTTTAGTTGCTTGACAAATGAAACTATTTTAATATATAATCAAAATATGTTAATTAACTGAATTTTGAACTGGATATATATTTAATTAAGACGAGTGAACTTCTGATTAGTTTGTATTTATTTTTTTCTATTTTGGTATTTAAGTAAAGTTTTGTCGTGGATGTTTTTAGCAGAGGCGGCACTTGCCGGGAGGCACAGGATCTCGTGCCCCCCAAAATTTCATAAAAAAGGATACCTTTTCCATTCCTCTAATAATTATTTGTACATTTTTCAGCATATTATATTTAGCATTACCATTATCTAATTAGTTAGTTCTAGATGGAAGTCGGTGGTTCTATAGAGCAATTTACTAACATACGCATACGTTCGCGCGTCCCCGTTTTACGTGTTGTATTTTATTTTGTTATCGTGGTTCCTATGGCAAGGGCTGTTTTCAGCGCCGCCTGGAATGGCTGATTGGAGCACATTCTTATTGCGTCCACTTGTCGGTATCTTTTTGCTTTGTCATTTTTACCGCTTGTTGTTTGGACTCGAATTTTGTTTGAAATTTTGCTATTAGGGAAATAATATAGTGACGATGCAGGCGCGTTTCTTTTAATTAGGCTTAGTTAAGCATTCGTTTTATCGAGAATTTTGTGGATAAGTGAATGTGTTCTATGATAAACTAAGTAGGTAATTCCGGATACTTTAAACCAGTTTATTTTTGTTTATTGTTTGTGTTTAATAGAAATTCCTAATTGGCTGACAAGTTATTGGCTAGTCTAGCTGATTCAGTCAAAGATAAGTTTTTTGAAGTGAGTTTTGAAGATCTGAATAGTTATGTTTTTAGTTCTTTGGTATTTATTATATAATGCAGGACCTTATGTTGTACTCTTTCGATAGCCAGAATATGAACATTATTAACGTGATAAACTGCATGCGTTGTTTTGTTTTTCTTGTTTAGTGTTTTCAGACAAGGAAAACACTGCATCGTAATTTATCTCATCAACAAAAAATTGAAAAACATGGATCTTCCCAAATTCATTTAAGAAATGAATTGCAGCTTTCGGATATTGGGAATGTTGATGTTCGTCAGTTATTAGATTCTGGCTATCGAAAAGCAATAAAAGACTTTAACAACCAAGTAAAATAAATCGCTACATTTCGCCCCGACTTATTGATTGTGTAAAATCGAGCAAACAACCACACACAGATTAAGAATATAAGTTTTATTAGGTAAGCGTATTTTTGCATTATTTCGAGAATTTAAATTTGATGTTCTTTTCTCGCACTGTATTAATATTGTATAGGACCAAATCTAATCAGCGGATATACCCCATTAGGTAAGTTGTATCTTACTTGAAATTCATAGTTTGGTTAACATTTTTTCATCGAATTATGCCCCACGTTAATATCTTATATTACATTTTGTGTAAACACATCAGTGATATGACAAAGCACTATTATCTCAAGTTGCCTTGTTTTTTTAAATTTCCCGCCCGCCTCCGTCGGCGCCTGCAGCGAACTCTCCCACTTTATAAACCCACGAGCCGCCACTGATTTCTAGATAAGAGAAATGATAAGATCGAGTTAGATCAGGCACTACACGTAGCATTTTTATAGACCTGCATATTTATGTATTTATTTATCAACTTGCATTATTTATTTTTACTTATCCTTCTCTATGCTGCATATTAACACGCCCATGTTTTTTTCAGATTACGCTATATTACAGTGTCAACAAAGCTAATGAACATTGAAGTATGTTTATCCAAAGCATATAATATACTAATTTCTAAATAAAATTTTCCGCTTTGGATATATTGGTGTGATTTCCGATTCTTATAAATGTATATATGTTTAGAGGTACAGAATAATAAGAATACAATTAAAACGAACAAACTTGAAATTTATGATAAAAGAGTGGGGATGATATTGTAACAACCGGTGGGGATCATATTATATCATCAAGGACTATCTCGAAACAGTTCAGTTTACCAGGTCACATTTAATAATCAGCATGTATACTAATTTCAGTAAAGTAAATGAGTATAGCACCAATACTAATAATGTGTTTAAGAAAGACGATTCATGTATAAAAATTAGTGAAAAACTTCTAAATTCTAAAGTTTATTATTTAAATAATTCTTCATCCAAGTTCATAGCTGTTGGAATAAGTTTAAGTGATTTTTCACCAAGAATTCTTATTGGAAGTAGAAACGGATTTTATGTGAGTCTGAATGAAGAGGAATGGAAAACTCTGTTGAAATACCAGGACTCCTTACATGTTCATATAAATATTGCCTATGATGACATGTTATATATATGTAGTAATGTAGTGAAAGTTCCACATTTAAGCTTAACCAAATGGCACGCAGTCTTTTCAAATGGTTTTAAGCGGCACACATTAATGATTAGTCGCACCATTGAGCTAGAAGTAAATGTTCTTCAACTGTAACCTATATTCACTTCTAACAAACCATCTGTAAGTATCAGTATCTAATAGGATTTTGGCATTTTGTAGACCCTTTCATTCATGGGTCTTGGATTAATTATTATTTTTCTCATTTCTTCGATTTCTATTTTCCCTCTGATGCCTTCCTCTTGTTCTATTTACTTCGACACTGTTTTAAAATCCTTGCAATTACGACACTATCCTTTGGCAAGAGTGTATGCTTTGTTTTGTCTTCACTTTTATATACTCAAATTACTTTGTCTGTTCCATCTTTTCCAGAATATATCCTCCTAATAATACTTGCCATTTTCTTAAAACGTGTCCTGAAGTTTTCACGTTTCTTTGCTATTTGTTCTCGTGGAGCGACAGTTTTATCCAAATCAATAAAGCTTGGCAATTCCGGTATTGATACGCCCATGATTTTTATCAATTTACTCTATATTTCAGTGTCAACAAAATGTAACGAAAAGTCGTGAAATCTCGACTAATGTTTATCCAAGGAGTTATTCTTACTGATTGCACGCGAAAGTGATTTAATTTCTGAAATGGCAACTCCGAGAATATCTTATGAATGAAACTTTGTTTACGTTTTAACTATGTCGAGTTTACCAAATTAATTTATAATGTATCATAATTTTCGCAAAGAAGATTTCAAATAAGGACGTTTATTTGACCTGAATAAAATTATTGGCGAAAATAAAGCAGGTACGATGGTAAAACTTAGTTAGTCGGAGCTTTTGGTGTACTCTCATTGATTATAAATAATCATAAATCACAGCTTAAGTCTTAATATAATTTGTTAAAATAGAATTTCCATTGAGTTATTTTATTAAATTATTGTATCTATTTTTCTGGCTGAAAAAAAAACTTGGAAAGAGCGAAAACGTAATACGTTGAACCGTTATTTGTGTAAGCCAACAAAGGTTACGCTAAATGGTGTGGCTTTTTTTATTAATTTAATATTGAACGTCAAACAAAATAAGATAATCAAAAATGCTTTCAAAATTTTCTTATATTGCTAGTTATATTTCCTATTGTAATGCATAACAAAGCACGGGTTTTGCCTACTGAATTCATGAGAGTTTGTAATGTTATTAAATACTTCTCGAGTTCAGAATCGACTTTATTGCCATATTTATTTTATCCTACTTTTGATGTCAGAATCATTCCCGTTTACTTAAAATATTCGCATGGAAATTGACGCCATACCGTTTCATCAAATATTAGATGCACGAAAATCAAGCTCACAAGCTTCCACCCGTAATTTGCAGACGTCGTTCTTGCAAGAAAACTTGCACTTCAATAATGATGAAAACTTATGGAATGGAAACTCCTTTCAATATGTCTCCCCTGGTTCCTGATTATACGCTCTTGTGTAACATATTCACGCTCGTGAAGAAACTTAGCAGATCTTGTTTGGAAACGATCTTATCAATTCTCCCATTCACGTGCTGACTCATAGACTATTTGTTTTCCCATAATAATGTTTGATATCTGCAGGAAACGTATCTAACGATGAAATATTGAAAACAATGAGCAATGAGCATAAACGCCAAATATATGAAGTCATAATGCTGGTTTGTTAAGAACACG
>MU188910.1:27447-57138 GCA_016904865.1 Pissodes strobi
GTTATAAGGTTGTAATTACAAAAAAGAGCAGAGACGTCTCAATGTATGAACGCAAACTAGAAGTCATTTTGATGATGGAAAGGCGAACAAAAATGCCCCTTTATTAGGCATTTAAATTTTCATATCACTTTCATCTGTATTTTATGAGATGCGAAAATTTCTTATCCAAAAAAAATTAAATCTTTGACTTCGTTTTAAAATCGCCGAAGTTTAAAAATGATGCTAAAAACGTTTTGTTGACAAGTCGTTTATAAATGAGTCTTTTGCTAGCTGAAATTTTCCAAACGATGCAACGAACAGTAAAACTAAGACAGAACTTAGTAATTTTATCACGTTCTCAGCTTGGAAGCTGATAAACAATGAAATATCCGGTGATACCGTGACAGTATAAAATTAAACTGATTTCAAATACGTTTCGGTGATTCATCAGGCACTGTTTTCAAATGAAAATAGACTTAAGGAACAGCAAACTGTTTTTTAAATGGCCTCAGATCAGTCACTAAAACGCAAAAGAAAAAACAAGCCTCTTCCAGACACAAAACTGGCACCGATGACGAAATAGCATATGAGAATAAGTCATATCTCAGATATGACAAGAGTTACAGACTTTTTTGGGTAATAAAAAGCGGAACGAGCCCAAACAGTATCTAGGAAGCAAATTATTAGATGTGGATCACTGCTCGAAACATATAATAAGAAGATACGTTCACGCATTTTATTGCTGAATAGAAAAATCAACTTTTTCTGAAAGTTGCCAGGGAAGAAGAGATTCTGCCCGACATGGAAAAATCAAGTCTGGCAATTGCTGAATGAGATAAATTTCTCTTGGGAAAAGCAAAACAAGAGGTCAATACTTATTGATAAAGAAGAAATAATATATTTGCGGGACTTTAAAAACTACTGCAGAGAAAGCAATTAAAAGTTCTCGTTGAACATTCTTTGTTCAAAAACCGTTTGAACATGTTTTCAAATATAGCAATTAAATTAGTATTATATAAGTATTCAATGCCACTGTATATCGCATTCCAAACAATGCCCTTTAAGAACTCGCGGCGACACTCTTAGCGTCATCTCTTGTCACAACGTTTATTCATTATCAATTTAAGTAGAAGCAGAACTGCTTCGAACCATACAATCCACTTACTTCAAAACACAAGCTAGGATCAGCTATAAGCAGAAACGCATCCGACCAATCACAGTGGTTCCTACATCGACCACCGGAAACAGTCAATTTAGTGTCCCTAAAATTCCAACCTATAATAATCGAATTTTATAAGAGCTAGTCAGCAGATTTCGACCAGATTTGTGTTAAAATTTATAATTTTTATTTAGACAACCGGTGATGTTAAGTTTTTGTATAACTTCTCTAGATTCACAATATTTGCCCTCTACGGAAGGGATATATCGGGAGTGGGAGTAAGTTCACGCGTTAAGGGGTAAGGACGCCCCCTCACCTACTTGAAAAGCCTTTGTTCCCCGACTCGCTCCCAAGTAAGTCGCGATAATACGCGCTCCCCGCGGCACTCGGCCATGGAAGGTGTTCCCTGATTCTCTCACAAGCAAGACGCTATAGTAAGCGTTCCGTGTGGCACTGGGCCATGTAAATAATAAACACTCGTTTGCAGACACTCTCTCTCAAAAGCCGAAAGGTAAACGGCGTTTTCGGCACTCGGCCAATATTCTCTCTGCTTTATTATAATATAAAGTTTCCCATAAGTGCTATTTCCATTTCTTGGCGTGTAGCCTACCTATGCGACCAGCATAGCGTGTTTTATAACCATTTTCTTGCGTGTATTAAAACTGCATTTCTACAAAAGCCCGTCATGCTTTCTTCTTAAATTGAAAGTTTTCTCTTACACTTCATCAGTGTGATGTTTTCCATTGCAAATTACTCTGCAAGGTAAAATAAACTCTCTCCGCCATTGCGCTAGCAACCGAGGATATTTGTGCATATATTACTGCTTATTTTCAATTCACTCCAACTTGAGTCATTCTTATTTGCAAGAAGTTGAGGTAAATTATATATAGAAGCTAAGGAGAGACTTAGTAAGTGTTTTAAGTGACTTTCCCTCTGTTGGAAGATAAACTGCTCAACGATTGAACGTTGCTCGTTAATTGGTGAATATATTGTATATAGTTTATAGCTTCTTGTGGCAATTAAGGTAATATTTATCCTTTCATTATTACTTGTATATTACTATGTTTCATCTCAGCGTTATCTCAGTTAATCAAGCTCACACTAAGTGGTTCCGTAGGAACTTTAACAAACATTTAACTGTGTTTAGCTGCAAGGGTGTAGTTATCACCGTATACTTTGTTGGGATTATAATTGTTTATTCAGTTATTTAGTCTTTATAGGTATTGGTATGCTGATATGGTGGGAAGTCGATACCTAGCACTGACAGAAATTGTCTATATCCTAGCACCGACATAATTAAATACTTTAGATGTTTATATTTGTTTATTTACGAGCTTTAAGTTATTTTCAAGTAAAATAACATATTAAAATATACATATAATAATAAACTTTTTTTTTGTTTTTTTTTCTGTCCATGTCCATGTGCAGTCTCTGTTTGTTTAGAAAATCGACCAAGATCGAATCTACAACATTTTTAGAAATCCATACTAAGCCAGCAAATTTCGCAAACCATATATTACGCATGTTGAAAATGGATTAATAGAAGGAGGTTTGCCTTGATTTGAATCGAAATTTACGAAAGATTACCATGAGAAATGACGGCAGATGCATTTGAGGAATACTTTTCTCAAATGATAGAGTTGATTCCAGAAAACTCTCTTATTATTTCTCAAAACTCCAGTTACCATGCCCGACTGGTTGAAAACTTCTTTAGCGATCGACCTGCTAAATAACGAACTTCAAAAAATTATCAATGAAAAATCAATTGAAGAAACATGTTGTTGACGAAATAACTAAATTTGTGCATAGTAAGAAGATACCTTCACACGTTTTATTTCAGAATAGAAAAATCAACTTTTCTTGAAAAGAAGACATGGAAAAAGCCAATCTCTGGAAAGTGCTGAATGAAATTAATTTCTTTTGGGAAAAGCAAAACCAGAGGTCAATACTTAACAGAAAAGACAATGACAGAGAAGAAATAATATATTAAGGAGGACAGTATCTGTTATTATTTCTAAAAACTCCAGTTACCTTGTTCAACGTGTGGAAAAAATTGGTTACAAAAATAAATTAATTTTGCGAACGATCTGATAAGAATGAACTTCTTGTCAATGAAAAAAAGAATAATTTAAGAAACATCGTTATTGACGAAATAACTAAACGTCGAATATTTGTGCATTGACTACTTCCTTACCAATATACTTTAACTCCTATCCTATCGAACAAAACTAAAATGATTCGTAACCAAGAAAGTGTGGAAACCCTTATCATTTCAACTGATTTTGGTTAAATCACAAATATTTAATTAATTGGTCACTACTCTTTTCTTAACAAAAACGACCTCAAAGCTGATTAAAAGACGACACTAGTGGACTGCGTACTAATACATAGGTATCCGATTACCACCGAACATTAACAAGACACTCTCAGTCGGCACTTTTGATGTAGCGCTTACAAAGGCGGGACGCCAGATTTCCACGAAAGGGGGTGAAACGTGGGACGAGGCCTGAGCGGTTAACCAGCATTTCATTCGGTTCCATGACGGGGCAAGGAGGGAAATGCTGGGGGCGGGGCTTAGAGTGAACCTTTTAGTCTATTGTTAATGTTCGGTGCCATTACTCCATTGTTATGATTGATTATTTCATTGCCGTCCGCAAAGTACCGGATGAATACGACTTAATAAAAGACGACCTGCAATTATTTTGAGGTTATGCCCTTAAATTTCTGAAAGGAACGAAATCCTTTATACATTTATAATGAAGGTTTTACGCTGTCAATCATGAAATAATAGACTTTATTTCAGTAAATTCGATGTTTTGAACATTTGACCGATATCTCGAATTATTATTCCCGTCTCTTAAACAAATGGCTTTTAAATTTAAAATCCTCTCTTCCGCCTTGGTAATTTTCTGTAAGTTTAATGCTGAATTTCAATTTGTCCTGATTGAAATATTTAATCATTCGATTTGAATTGAAATGCAGAATTTTGATGCAAAGTAGTATGGAAAATAACGTTTTTCGATGATCGGTTTGTTGTTTGGAACATTTAATTGCATTCTTACAAATTCCAAATTTAACTTTGTTCTCTAATACTCGTTATATTAAATTTGTAGTCTAACGTAATGATGTTTTGAAAATGCAATAGTCTGCGAAATAAAGCGCGACTCTAGATTTTTTAATTTCATTTTTGGAGATGCGGGTATAACGTCGAAATCGAAAATCACTACTTAAGTATCAGCCTAAACATGGACAATTATATATTTAAGGAAATGTATATATTTTATACAAAAGGCATAATTAGTTTACTTTTCATTTTAATAATTTCATATTGTGCCTCACCTAGCGTCACAACAGCTAACTTAATGGACACCTACATACAAAATGTAAATATGATTCATACCTGACTCACTACCGGAAGAGTAAGAACTGATTTTGTATATCTTTGATGTGCTGATTAAAAATGCCTGTCTTTTGCTTTTCAGATACAAGCTCATTGATTGATCTTAGTTCCGATAAAAGCCAAACATGAAAATTAGGTAATATCTTTAGATACAATCATGGAAATTTCGTATCTAAAATTTGAATCCAATTAGCTAGTTTGAGTAACTTTACCTAACCCAAACTAATCCAACCATGGTTATACTAATTAGTACCGCGCCCATATTATCTCGTGTCTGCCTTACCTGGATCAGTTTACCATTCAGTTTTTGCAGATGACATTGTGGTATGATATGGTATGGTAGGTAGAGGGGTCGCTCGGCAAGATTCGACCATCAACACGTCGATCACAATTGATCTCTTCTGTATACCCCTCTATTTTTCACAAAAATTTCTATCTCTTTCGAGAACCTCAGAATATTTCGAGAGTTGAGCTTTTGTAGGTCTCCCGGTGCCACAAGGGCATTTTTGAGATGCCACAACCTTTGGCGAGTCAGTGCCTGACATTCGCAGAGTAAGTGCTCTGACGTTTCAGCCATAGTTTGGCAAAATCTGAGTTGCTCGTCAGTGGTTTTCCCCATTTTCTTGAGGTGGTATCTCCAGGGGTCATATCCAGTGAGAAGGTCTACGACCAGTTTTATCTCATTTTTTTTGTAGCTTGAGAAGCTTTTTTGTGTTGTTAGGCGAGTGAGAGATGAGTCTTTTGGCCTGTATCGCCCAGGTGCATTGACCCAATGTGTCTCTTTCCGCCTTTTTCCCCAATTTCTGAGTTCATTTATTACGTGTCCTCTAGTGATGCCACAGAATGGTTCAGGTCCTCAAAAGGCAGTCTGTGAGGTCAGCAGCTTCGTTGCCTTCCACACTCACGTGCCCTGGTACCCACATTAGGGTGAGTCTGTTTCTGTTTGCCAGTTGATCCGCAGCCATCTGACAATCCCACACTAGCCGGGAGTTGATTCTGCTAGATGCTAGCACTTTTAAGGCTGCGCTTGACTCTCTGATAGGATATAGATCTTTGCACATCTTAGGCCTTTTTTGGCACCTTCAGAGATGGCGATATTGCTCTGCTTGAAAGATTGTGGGAGTGTTTCCTAAAAGTGCAGAGATTCGACACCTTGCTCCATAAACTCCGGATCCCACTCCTTCTGTCATCTTTGATCCATCTGTGTAAGTTGTACTATCATTTTGTGCAAATTTTCGGCGTTTTCTAACAAAGCTTCTTAGTTACTAAATAAGGTTCCCGGTCTTAGTGAAGAAATAACAGCGATGTCATCCACTTCTATATAAATCTCTTCTTCTTCAAAATTTAAACCACGAAGCAGCTGCAACTGCTTCTCTCAACGTCAGTATTCAAAACTTCTTCCAAAAGTCCAACAAACTCTTAAGGTTATCGAAGAAGCAAATAACATTCCACTAATTTAACTTCAACCCCATTTAAAGACTTGATGCAAGTAAAGGAAGAAAAAGAGAGAGCAAAACTGGAAAAGAAAAAATTTAAATAATTAGTCAAATAAATTAAAGGCCTTAAGGGAGCGGAAGAGGAAAATACAAAATTATCCTCAAAGAGACGGCGCTATAGGAACGACCAAAAAGGGATCAGAGTCATCATTATCTGAATGAAACGAGTGGTCAGCTTGAGACTAATTAGGACGTAGGCTTGACTTTATGTATCATCCCTTAAAAGACCTAATGCAAGAAAAGGAAGAAAAAAGAAAGCAACATTGCCAAAGGAAAAATAAAAATAATGCTCAAAAACACCAAAGAACTTAAGGGAGCGAAAGAGGAAAATCCTGAATTATCCTGAAAGGGACAGCACTAAGAGATCACAGTCATTATCATCTGATTCAGATATTGGAATGAGTGTTGTCTGCAGTGATTATGAAAATAATTATGTAGATTTGAGTTTATATATAATCACTTTAAAGCCCTAATTGAAGAAAAAGGAATGAAAAATTGCAAAAGGAAATATAAAAATAAGGCGCCAAATAAATTAAAATCCTTAAGGGAGCGGAAGAGGAAAATGCTGAATTATCCTGAAAGGGATAGCACTAAGAATGAATCAGATATTGAAATGAGTGATGTCTGCAGTGAGCATGAAAATAATTATGTAGGTTTGAGTTTACCTATCGTTTGTGATGACTAGGGTGTAGATAATGTGATGTACCATATGTAGGGGTTAAGCGTACACCCAATATTCTGGAAGGGATTCGCCCACCGCATGCATTTGCGATTATTATCCATGTTCTATATTGCCAACATTATCAGTTTGGAAAGAACCAAGTAACTCTCACGATAATTGCTATTTTTGTCTCGTAAAAGGTATCGATCGGATAAATAGACACAAATGGACATATCCTGATCTAGATTGAGCAAAAGAACATGTATCTACTGAATTCCGAAAAAAATACTCATTCAGCAGTCTGCAGGGACTTCCGAGGTTCGGAAACAATTTTCTCTAAAAATTATAATCGGATTTCGACAAGTTGGTTTTGAAATTCATATTTATAAATTAGAAAAATGATTTTACTACTTTGGTTGCTTAGCAGAATCGAAAGTGGTAATTTAGGGATGGTGGTAAGTTATGGCGCTAAGTCAACGAAAGCACGTAATCGCTTCCTGTTTCACAGATTAATTGTCTCTTAAGCCACGCCATGTACATTTTCTCGTTCGCCCCATCGTAAAGATGGCGGACTGAATCCTGCGTAAGCCTCGAAATTAAGCGGTCCCTGTGGCACTTGGCCATATAAATTCTCTCACTCGCCCTTTAGTAAATGTAGCGAATACACTCTTACTTTAGTCTCGGGAGTAAGCGGTCATGTAGACTCGTCCTCTATAATCATCGGAATGATGGTGGCCTCAATCTCGCTAAGTCAAAGCCTCGGAAAAGTAGTAACCTTTAACTCTCGGAAGTAAGCTGTCTTCGTCGCAGCTTGCACTTATTTTAATTTTGCTTTATAATGGATAAAGCCCATTTTTGCGTGTGTTACCACTCTCTCCGTGTAGACCCGCATACTTAATCATAAGCCCCACTATGCTACCTTCGTATACCGATGGTCCCTCTTTTATCTTAATGCTGTAAACTTGTGCTAAACTATTCCACGACTAAACTGCGTCAGTGAAGTGATAAACGTAGGGCACATAGTTCCAAATTGTGAACTGTAAAGTAATAGTTATCCCTGTATTCCATCAGTTAATGAAGCAATTAATCAGCTGTCCCGCGGGAACTTTGATAAACATTTCATTAGGATTAGTTTTTATATTATATCTATAAACCTATGCTTTTGTTAGGATTTAGGATTGTTTACTTACACTGATTAGTCCCTTATTTACTTGATCTATTCATAGTGTTAACTGATTTTGTTCTAGTTTAAAACCCCTTCTAAATCAACCATATGGTAAATTATAATGCCGCGTGCAGTCTCTGTTCCGGAAATGGACTAAGATCGAACCCAAACCACCCCGAAGAAATGAAGTTCAATTTACGCAATCAGGAAACGACAATGATTTTGAAGCAGATTCAGAAAGTCAACAGCTTTTCAATGAAACAAGAACTGAATGATTTCATTAGAGACCTGAAGCTCTCAAAAAGGAAATCTTCCAAATTACTTGCCCTTACTTAGATTGTTGGGGAAACACCCCAACATGTGTATTAACTTGGGTTTCTCACCGTATAGTTTGGTGATAACACCCTGTATGTCCGTAGTATGATTGAGTCATAATTCAAACCCAACTAAATTTATTTTACTCCATGTAAACTGCAATTTGTGCATTTAGAACATTGTATTTCAGTTACTCCTTAGTCCGAGCCTGGTTTGTCGGTAGAATAGATTCCGTCATACGCAACAATTCTCTGGGAAGCAAGTTGTCACTCCGTCAAGGAAATCGTTATTAATCGCTCTCAATATAATAATATCTTTGTCTCCGTCAATGATGTGTAAACAACAATATGTCAAATGAAAAAGAACATGTTTCTACACTCTGAAGTGCATCCGCGTCCGGGAAATTTCTCTCTGTTCTCCCTGTCCGCGCCGGTAGGAAGAAATAGATTTTAGTGCCTTACAAATACTCACTCGTGAAGCAACGATCCAGTCATCGCTCTGCTTGAGTTTGAGTTAGTTTGGGTGAGTTTGGCGCCAAGAACTTCTACCCATTCGTAGCCCTGTTTGATGCCAAGATATTTAGTAGTTTTTCTCATTTGTTTGTACAGATATTTAAAAAATATCTGCTGCGCTCTGTTCTCCTTGTCCAAGGTTGGATAAGGAACTCTTTTGGGTGTTAACTATCACGATGATTACTATTTTTGTCTCGTAAAAGGTATCAATCCGATCAATAGACACAAATGGATATATCCTGATCTAGACTCAGCAAAAAAAAAACATTACTTACTGAATTCTGAAAAAAATACTCATTCAGCAGTCTGCAGGGACTCCCTGTGTTCGAAAACCATTTTCTCTAAACACAATAATCGGATTTCGACAAGTTAATCTCGAAACTCATATTTAAAAATTAGAAAAATTATTTTACTAATTTTTTATTTAACTTTACTCCATTTTGGTTGTTTAGCAAAATCCAAAGTGGTAATTTACGAGGCGCTAAGTCAACGAAGACAAGTCATCGCTTCCTGTTTCACAGATTAATTGGCTCTTAAGCCATGCCATGTAAATTTTCTCGTTCGCCCCATCGTAAAGATGGCGGATTGAATCTTGCTGATGCCTCGATAGTAAGCGGTCCGCGTGGCACTCGGCTATATAAATTCTCACATAATAATTAAGGCCGATACACTCTTGTTTAAGTCTCGGAAGTAAGCGGTCACGTAGACTCTTTCTCGCTATAACCATCGGAATGATGGCGGACTCAATCTCGCTAAGTCAACGCCTCGGGAAAATCGTAACCCTTAACTCTCGGAAGTAAGCTGGCAACTGACACTTATTTTTCTCTCAGCTTTATAATGGATAAAGCACATTTTTGCGTATCTTACCACTCTGCGTGTAGGCACGCATACTTAATCATAAGCCCATTATGTTACCTTATATACCGACGGCCCCTCTTTTCTCTTAATGCCGTGAACTTGTAACTTGTGATAAACCATTCAACGATTAAACAACGTTAGTGAAGTCGTAAAAGAAGGGTACATAGTTGCAAATTTTGACCAGTAAGGTAACATTTATTCCTGTGTTATTGGTTGTAATTTATCTCAGCGTTCCATCAGTTAATCAAGCATTTAATCAGCTGTTCCGCACGAACTTTGATAAACATTTAATTGTGATTAGTTTTTGTATTATATCTATAAACCTATGCTTTCGTTAGGATTTAGGATTGTTTACTTGCACTGATTAGTCCCTTATTTACTTGATCTATGCATTCAGGTTAAAATAACGTATCATTAAAATATTCTTAATGTTAATTGATTGTGTTTCACTTTAAAAATAAAATATTTTGAATCAATCATATGGTAAATTATAATGCCTGCGATGAGTCTCTGCTCCGGAAATCGACTAAGATCGAACCTAAACCACCAAGAAGAAATAAAGTTAAATTTATGCAATCAGAAAAAGACAATGATTTTGAAGCAAATTCAGCAAGTCACCAGCATTTCAATGAAACAAGAACTAAATGATTTCATTAGAGACCTGAACCTCTCAAAAAGGAAGTCTTCCAAATTACTTGCCCTTCCTTAGATTTTATCGTAAGATATCAAGATCTGCTGCCCTTTTTAAGCATGTTAACCTGTTATGATGTAACGATGTAAGAGGTCATTTAGAAAAAATGGATTTGCAAGAATACACATTAGCAAACGAATGACGCTCCTTTATTGGTAGTTCAAACCCAACGGTAATAAATTTGGCTCAATACTCATTGGTTATTCTACCAGCATGTAAGAGAAATCTGAGATAATATCAATAATCTTTAAAAAGATTAAATATGAAGAACATGGGTAGGTGATTCATGTCGATCTAAAATTGGTAAACATCCTCCTTGGACGCAACAAAGTGGACCTCCAAAGTATCTATCTTATTCTAGAATAAGCCTATATAGCGGACCTGAGAAACTAGATCTGGTAGAAATATAGAAAGAGTTTAAATATTCCCGAAGAAATCTGTCCTTATGCAAAGGCTTTATTGCTGTAATTTTTATTATTTAGTACCTTTTGCCTTTATATTAGTCTGTTCACCTTCACCGATTAAATATATTTGACTTAAAACCCACCTACTCGCTGTACTCATATCATAGCATGCAATATAAAATAGCCCTTTAACGCCAGTGAAACCCATTTTTATGCTTCTAACAAAGCTAACAGAATAACGAGATTGCGTGATTACGGAGCGTAAAAATATAAATGTTTTAGCACATCCATAAATTGCAACACGAACTAAAAAACCCTTGGTGACAAAACGATTATACCCTACGGTTTATGCAGCAGCGGCGCGGCGGCTCCATGAGGGAATAATTTTGGGTCAATACTTTTTAGAATTTTATTATACCCTTTGTATTCTGATTTAATTAAAATTGCCTAAATTTACGTTTATCTTGAAGTACTATATGCATCATAGAACACCACTGTGTGTAATCAACAATAAAGATTACTTTGCTACATGGATGTTGTTGGGGAAACACCCCAACATGATGTGATTAACTTATCGACATCGTTTTTCACCATATAGTTTGGTTATAACACCCTGTATGTCGGTAATATGATTGAGTCATAATTAAATCCCAAATATATTCATTTTACCCCCAGGTTTGTGCATTTAAAGCATTGTATGTTCAGTTAGTCCGAACCTGTATTGTCGGTATAATAGATTTCGTTATATGCAACACGTAAGTTGTCACTCCGTCAATGAAATCGTTATTAATCGTTCTTAATAAAATATATGTATCTTTGTCAATGTTGTGTAAAGAACAATATGTCAAATAAAGAAAGAACATGCTTCTACCCTGTCAAATGCATTGCGCTTCCGCGCAATGTCCCACCCTATTTCTCCCTGCTGCGCCTCGCCGGTAGGACAAATTCGTTTTAGATTTTAATGCCTTACAAATACTCCACCGTGATGCAACGGTCCAGTCACTGCTCTGCTTGAATTTGGCGCCAAGAACATCTACCTAGTCGTAGCCCTGTCTGACGCCAAGATATTTTGCCATTTTCTGTTTTGTTTGCGCAGATATTTAGAAAATATCTGCTGTACTCTGTTACCCTTTTTCAACACTGAATTAAGGACTCTTTGGACGTTTTAGCACATTTCCTCGAGACACTAACACTCGTAGCGTCTCTCCTGTTGAGGATAGAAGAAGGTAAAGCGGCGGTTGGAATGTTGTAGTAGACAAATCTATTCCTGTACTCGAGATTCGAATTAAATATTCGAAGTCTTGTATCCCTAACAAAGTAAAGTTGAGAGAATCGTAGAAGAAGTAAAATCACAAGGTATTTAGTGTGAACGGAACGACAGTTGAATTATTAAAAGAACGTTAATTAAATTCAGTAGAGAATGGAATTATCTATTTCTTGGTAGATTCAAATAATCAAGAAGTGTTGTTAGACATTTAATAATAGTTAACCGTATGAACAGTACCTATTTAGTTTTATGTGTGAAAGGATGAATGTTTGAAAGTAGTTAGAAAAATCATTATATATTAATCATATTCAAGGCAAACTAATCTTGCATTATTAAAGTACATGATACCTAAAATACATGTTTCAATTCTCATCCTATGAATAAAACCCCCATCACCCTATTTTTATACAGTCCACTAATTAAAGTGGTTAATTATAAAGGTAATTGCCAGCCCCATCTTTGTGGTCATAAATAATTTAAAGCATTAATTGTTTATACTGACCAGATGTAGTAACGTATAACAGAGTGATTCATAAGCTTCTTGAACTATTAGAAAAAAATTATCAGTTGGATATTGTTCTCAAGCATGATGAAAATGGTCATTTGGACAATTCTGTTGGTATCTATTTACAAATATGATGCCACTATGTTATGTTGAGCTGTCAACGTGTTGACATGGAGAGAGTTCAGGTGAGTAGGGCAGAATAGGCGACTTTTAAACTTAATTTTCTAAAAACTTGCATAAATTAGCGTTATGCAAGATCCAATCACCTTTAAGATGCTCTAATATATAGGAGGCCGGGCTACCGAGCTGGATTGGTTTGTGAGTGAGCGCATATTGGGCCAGACTAGAGGCAAGAATCTCTCATTCACGCTGTAAAAACTTATTCATTTATTCATTGATTCAGCCAGTGAATAAATGGATGAATATTTACAGCGTGGGTGAGGGATTCTTGCCTCTAGTCTGGCCCAATATACGCTCACTCCCAGCAGGCAGTTTTCTCACCTGGATCGTTCTTATGTCCTCCGGTTGCACCTATCTTACAAAAACAGGAGTGTAGACGATTCCGCGTCCTCCAAGCACGACCTGCATTCCGGATTTTCTACGATCCCCAGCAGGTGCAAATGCCTATTCAAGTCAGAAAGGCCTTCACCCTACAAGGTGCTGGATCTCCCAAGAATAGCCCTGCATGCCTCATTCCCGGAGTATTCTGCCATAAATTCTAGGCCCGCTCATTCATTGGGTTCCTTAGGATTACGGGGGCCTTACTATAGGATGCACCTATTAAAACTCACGTGATATTGAACACATTGTGGAACCCTGTCGTGTCCGACAATCAGTCTCTTCGTTTCCCAGAACATTCGAGTGTACCGGAATCCATACAAGCCTAATCCAATTATGCTCCTCGGTCATGGCCCCCAAGGTGTCTCAACATTCATGAACTCTGAAGGCTCATAACAGGTTCTCATACGCGTATTTGAGGATCGCAAACATATCGACCCTACGGTTTCTCCATACTCACAAGGCACAGTACCACTATCTGTTTTGGAGCCCTCTGTGTACTAAGCAATACTACTAACTGGGCTGAGATACCGTAGGTTAATTTATCAATTAAATGGCCCACTCTAGCTGTTTGTTGCCCACAACATAAACACAATAATTTCAAATGTGTCTGGTGATAAAGTAATTCCCAATCGAATGCAAAGTTTAATAGGGTATAGCTATTCGCTAAGTATTCCTAATCAATCAGTTAATTACGTCAATTCTTCCTATATATGGTAAAATAATTGAATTAATGTTGACAGTCAAATATTTGTTATATTTTGAGAAGTTTAATATTTTGGTTTCGTCAGTTGTAGGTTGAAAGCGGCCGCTCCACTATTGATGGAATTTTGGAGGTTGGCTTGGACGCGAGACAGTTAAAGCTTGCTTCCTTACGTGACTTCAGCCGAGCTTTCGACTGTGTCTTTCACTCGATTCTCCTGGATAGGCTAAATATTCATTAAATTGATGGGGCTTCTTCAATCTTACTACCGCAACCCAAAACAAATAACGCTTAATTGAGAGTTATCGCGCATGCAAGTTGTGAAAGCCGGTGTTCCGCAAGGCTCAATTTGAGGCCCTTGCTATTTCTATCTTATGTAAGAATTTTAGTACAACTATTCCACCTTGTAAGTATACTTTGTATGCATGTGATGCTACACTTTAACTACGGCCTTTAAACAGCTTGCTTGATCAAAACACTGAGTGTTCATTGTATTAAAAAATACAATATTATAACTGACACCTCCTTGTGTTTATTTGTATCAGATTCTAATTGAATAACACTTACTGCACTAGATACTAGATCAGGTCATCACGTTATTATTTGCCAGGCATCGTCTTGCCAATACAACAGGAAACCCCTGAAAGATTTCCTCTTATAAGACACTTGGCAATACCGTAACAATTTATAGTTTAAAGAGAGTGTTGAGATTTCCCAAAAAGATCTTAAATGGTGTTTGTATTATGGTGACTTTCACTTTGACCACATCTGGAGGTGTTTCGTCGCCCTTTTCGTGGAAACCCATAAAGTAGGCGGGTATTGTTCAGGGTTCAATAGGGAGCGGGCAATGGTCAAAAATACATGACTGCTTGATTGATTTTCAAGAAGGCAGCATCATAAGGGTTTTAATTTCAATTATTCACAGGGAATAGCTTTTAGGGAAATCTAAACGCAACGGCTTACGTGTAGATAATATGGATGTAGTTATTTGTTCTGTTCTTTATAGTTAATCGATAAAATAAAGAACTCTTACTGATTTACAAAGTCTATTGTTTTCGGTACTATAAGCTTATACTGAGCGATAACATCGAGTTGATATGTTGAGTTATTAATCTGGTAATTCTCATCAGACAGAATACAACTGTTTCTGGCTGTATGACAATTGTTATTCGCTCAATGAATATATGAAGGCCCCATCCGTGACATATATTTTGAGGTGCTTCAACTCGCTGTTTGTTAATTTTTGTTTATATATGTATAATGCTTGTCTTTTTTACATATTTTTAATATGTTGTGTAATTTCATGACCTGCCTGCAACAAGCAACAAATATGTACAATGTAGCTTTGTTAAATAAACGGCTATAAATTCTTTTAATGGGTAGGACAGATTTAGTAATTGACTGATAAATAAGCATTGCCAAAATATTTAGAATAAAGTCTACTTGAGTTATTAATGCGTTCGAAACCCAATTTCAACTGCTTAATAGTATGTTCGATAATAACATTTCAGCGTGTGGTCCACTTGTCGTTATATCAGAGGTCTGTAACCCGCGGCCCGTGGAACGAACAACGTCAATAGCTATTCCGTAACAAGTTAGCCAAAAGTGAAAAAAGCGCCTCTCAAAGAATATTTGGCTCTCTAAAAAGTCTTTAAGTTCGTTTACGAAATTTGGTTGTGGTTACGTTGATCTAGTTGTCGATACAACTTGCTTGATATTGATATTGTCACGATGCTCCAAGCTCCAAGCGAATAACTAGTGGTCGTGCGAAAATTACGCGGTTACGCTGGACACTTCGCGGTTCTTTGACAAGATTCTAGAAGGCTGTTTTATAGTGCGGTTAGTTATTTATTATTAGTATAGCATTGGAGGGTTAATCGAGTGTGCTATTTTAGATAGTGGTGAATTTAAAATTGTTTAATTCCTGTAACAATGTTATTTGGAAAATTATTTCGACGGCGATATGGCGGCTATAAGTATTCGAACAAGCAGATTCGACGAGTGTTTTTCAAGAAAGGTGGACAAACCTGTATTTATTTGAAAATATTCAAGAAAAGTGCGTGCTGTTATGGAAGAATCCATTTTAAATAGATATTATGACACAAAGAGCGCTGCAAATTTGACAATTTTGAGGATCAGATGCGGGTTGACAAAGTGAAAGCCTTGAAGAAACAATCACGAAGCATTTTGTCATATTAATAGGCCGTACTATACCTACAGTTTAAGGTCCCTTCAAAGTTAATTAAAATTTTGTGACTGAGTGAAAACTTCTTTAGGTGCGTTTAGCACATTTTTCCTGGGTAGTGACTACGACTAACCTGTCTAGGCGTAGACAGATTTTAAGGCATCATGTCGGAAAAAATGCTTCCATGTCAAAGCCTTTCGTGGATGGAAAATTTATAAAAAAAAATGCATGGAATCAGCGGCAGAAGTTTTATGCCCATCGTAGCAACACGTATTTCCATCAATCGCGACAGAGTAAGAAACAAATTTAAATGCCGGATTTTTAAGGAAATTTTCTCTTTATTCTGATAACTCTTCAATTCTTCTCTGTTACTCTAAAATTGCTGATAGACCAATTTTAGAGTAACACAGAATAAATAGAATGGTCTGACAGATACAGCTCAATTGACAATTTACATTGTTACATGTCAAATTAGTATGAAAACATGTAGCAGATGGAGGTCAAATAAGTTCACCTTTAATCCTACATCTATTATGCTAGTCCGTCAAGCTAAATATAATACCCCTCACTCGTTTAGATACCTGCATGGGTATCGCATGACGCGGAGCCTTTTATCGAGCTGTTCCAGGGAAAACTGAGAGTTCTGTAGTCATAACTTGATTTTCTCGGGCTGTTTGATGAGATCGATCGGGCTTTATGAACATTTTCACTGGCTTCGCACATAATCAACCAATAAATCGTACTGTATTTTGGCCATCGTTCGAGGGAAAACTTCAAAGGTATAGGCATTTACAGCAGTGCATTTCAAAACATTCAATAATTCTCTTACTTTCCCGAATAATCACCTTCTGGATGGTAATATACATTAAAACAGTCTCATGGATGTCACAAATATTGATTTCGGAGTTTGTCTGTTATTTTTCTGGATTTGTTGCAATATTTAATAGGAACAGTTAAAAATTCAGTCAATGTTTATTTCTGATATCATAACCTTCAGACACTTCCGATTCGTCTTCGGTCGAGTGTAGACGCGTTCGGTAACGGCTCTTTGAGCGCCATTGGCACAGGCCATTGAGCGACACGTGGCAAACATTTAGAAACCGTTTTTCTCCCCGAGGAAGAACCTACGTCCTAGCCAGGAAAAGTTGAAACATTTTTGTCTGTGCCTGTACAAGATAAATGGGTGTGAACGTCCAGCCGGTGGTGTTCGAATTTTAAAACAAGCCGGGTATGAATAAGTCTAAGCTTCCAGGAGTACATACTCGACATACTGGGAGTTCTAAAAATAGTATCTCTGTCCACCAGGATGTAACCAATGTGGAAGGGTCGCTCCCAGCAGCGTAACTAGCCACCTGACCTGGGGGGAGCCTAGGGTGGGCCTGTTATTGTGATATGGGTAAAAAATCGAAGTCAGCCTTTTCCTGGGGGGCCTAGCGTTGTCTGGGAGGGGCCCGGCCCCCCTGTAGTTACGCCGCTGGTCGCTCCACCTCTTGCTAAGCCTGGACGGGGGTATTTACTGGGTAAATGCGTAACCGCGAAGCCCATAACCAATCAAGCAAGCAATAATCTTCAGACTTCAGATGAGACAGCTGACTTGATAATACCTAATTGTCGGTTGCTTATTGAGGGGTACTCTTGGAATGTTGCCAGGTGTACATATTTCTCTAGCGATTCTTGTGCAATTTTGATGTGTTTGCGGCCCAAGCCAATAAGGAACAACATAACTTATTAATATCCAACCATCAGTTTGATGTTAAGCGACTTAACTGAGCTTTCGTTTGATGTACGCAGGCAAGATAATTTAGTGGTTGCGTTGTGTTCCCTAAATTTGGCAACACTGCCCGGTTGTTTCACAGCTGATTCCAAGAGAGACGCAGGCTTTTGGCTAAAGGTGCGTTTAGACCTGAATTATTATGCCGCGTATTCATGCGCTTAGCGGTTGATGTCAGGAGTTTAAAATGGCCGCGGGCCGGAATGAAGTGGTTTCTGTTTGATTGGTCATTGCGGATAGTAGTTTTATCGTCGGTTTTCCTTCACCTGCCAGCAATACATAATATCATACAGCCTTAAGTACGTTTTATTGCGTATTGTGGTGTGTGGCAACCATCTTGTTGTGTTTTACGTGTTGTCGTAGGAGAATGTAAAGCTGGCCTATTGGTCGAATTTTTTCGATCCCTTAACATTGAACTTGGCGTTCGAGGTGGACGATCTTGACTTGACCTCGTGCTCTCTCTTGGTAAACCCTCCAAACAGGAGGTAGTGTTACGCACTACCTCCTCTTATTAAAAGTTTAAGAATTTCTAATTCGCCCTTGCGAGACTAATCTTATTTCAGACTAGAGAAGTTGGCATAGTTACCTGTCTAGGCGTAGAAGGAATAAATTAATTGACTGTTGATTGGTTCGATCTTGTCGGAAGTCAAGATTTCTATTGGTAACTGGCCACGTACGGAAGATTCCGAAACAAAATACGCCGTTTCCTTCCTCAAGTTATGAATGTAGGAGAAAGCCTGGCTCTCATTCGTCATCACTACCAAAAACCCTACGTAGCGAGTGTTTTTAGTTGGAGCGAAATTAAGTAGCTAACCAAGTAGCTACCCATCAATCCGGTTGATTGTGTTTTTTTTGTACCGACTGAAGCCTTAGAGGTAGGGGCACTACCTTAAATTGATACTGAGAGTTTATGGGTCTCAAGGCGCCTAGCAGCCTACGTTCAGAAGGCCGGAGGTGATATCGGCGGAGACCAGATAAGTTAAGTGTGTAGGTTATGACATATTAGGGGTGCTTCTATGTACACAGAATGCCTGTGATCTTCCACATGATGTTATTTGCGTCTTATTAGTATTTTCAGCGTTGTATTAGATTGCGTGTTTTATTTCTTTCTGCATCGTATTGATATGGATATCTTTGTAACTGTTTAGGTGTGAGCATAGCTTACCAATATTAATCTAAATAACAGTATGTGCAGTTACTGCTATATTTTCTAGTGTGGATCGATTAATGCTCATAATTTTTTAATTATATTTCCCTATTCTTACAATTTAACATATATCTTGGTAAATGATAAACATTGTCGTTCGGACTGATGAACTGTCTGAGTATAATAATTTTACATAATGGTACTTCATAACTGATTGGTTAGGATTTATTTATGTGCAATTGCGAAACGTATACCATGGTAGATGCGCACAATGTTTAATAGTAATAGTATTATCCTGATAACTCTTATTGCTAGTATGATGAGACGATAGATATCTTATGCATATTGCGTTTATCATTATTTCGTTGAAATTGATTTTGGATCTTTCGTAATTATTTGTTATATTATTAACATTTGCACGTCAAGCCTAACGAGCACCCAATAAAACTGACACCTGCACGAACATTCTGTCTTTGATTTGATCTGAACTACATCAGCCAAACAAGTGTAGTTGATATCCTTTTGATTTTAAATCGTCCTTAAGGATTCTCAAGACCGAGGATCTTCTAGTTTGGGTCTTCGGATTTAGTTATTTCAAACTGGGTGGCGTCCTGGTCAAAAGTAAATAACTGACCTACTCCCACGCCGACGAGCAGTCGGAGCACATGTTGCGCTGGCGGCATCCTTAAGGGTAGGTAACATCTTATTTATTTTATATTGCTAACTCATTTGAAAGAGTTTTACACGCAACAACATCCATAGTAGACAGAAGAACTAGCTACCCATTATCCTATTAAAGCAACTACGAAGGGAGTAGGCATTTTAAAGTATATCATGATGGTATGTCATCAGAACAGATGGAGCACCAGCTATGGTTGGGAAAAATGAAAGACTTGCAGCCTTAATAAAAAAAGGCAGGCCGACCTATATTTGATGCAATATCATTGCAATATATACCAACAAAATTTATGTGCAAAAAAATAATTTTGACCAAGTTATGAAAGAAATTATAAAGATTAAATTCGTCAGGTCTTGAGGACTCGACCACCGAGAATTCCAAAATTTCTTGTCTAATATTGATGCGAAGTACGAGGACATTGTTTATGTTTGAGATGCTCATTGCCTTAGTAGACGAAAAATAGATTAGAGATTTTGGCTTCCTCATTCATCTGATTTTACATCTGAACAAGCGGAATGGACGGCTCCAACGCACGGAAAACCTTATAAACTGTATGACAATATAAAATTCTAGCTCAATAGGATGTGTAGAAACTGCAGCTTCAGACAAAATACACTTCCCAAACTTATCAACTTGTAATTGTAGTGAGATGGACAAATATATATTCATAAGAACTGATTTACAGGAATAATTTACGTCGAGATTCTAGAAAATGAGAAGATGAGAATTTAGGAAACTTGTTCGCGATACCTTTCAATGTATCTGTGGAAGATGTACCAAGAAATTTGCAAATGGAACTCTGCATATGTGGAATCCTGAATTAAAAGACAAATACAACTTGGGATTCTTTCATTTTTGCTCCAAGTATATTGACAAAAATATATTTTCAAGCATTGGACTTCATACTCAGAATATGATGTCACTGTTTGGAAGGAGCAGAATAACGGACTCGCACCTTGAAAATAAACAATGCCAGAAATCTTATAAAAAAGTGTTTTAAATAAACGTTTTTAAACGCATGTCTTATATTTGCTTTCCACCTGACCTAAGGTCTCAAGCTACCCTAAATTTTTAATATCATATATATTATATTGAGGCCCGTAGGTCGATAAGGACAACCAAATCTGGCCCTTGCATGGATAACAAAAAGCTGAAGACCCTTGCTCTATATATACGTGATTTGGTTTCCCATGCATTAGTTTACTCATGTTAACTTTTCGCAAATTTAGTTTCGTGACTGGATGGTTTTCAAGCGCGCTGTGTATTTCAAATGATATTAATATTAATATTGATTTAATAAGCTAACAAGACAAACCTTAAAACACCCCCAAATTTTTTGTAAAAATATCGCAGATAAAATGAGATATTATATGTCTGAGGTGAATATTAAAAAAGTTAGTAAAAAGAGATTAATCTGAACTGTCGACTTATTCCTATCTGCCCGAAAAGCTATTCGTCATTTTTGAAGTCTCGTTACAATACACTAGATTATTTATGGGTTTTCATCATTAAAAATTTGTTGGCGGCGGAATATGATATGAAAGGTAATATTTCTTTTAGTTTAGTATCATTAAGTGTTTACTATATATTTATTTCGATAAAATGCTGATGAAGCAGATTTCGTCGCGAAAAAAAAATTTAATGAAATCAAGGAGAAAGTTGAAAATTATTTCAGGTTCGGGACGAAAGAACATATCAATAGCACAATATTATGAAACGAGATAAACAGCAATTAAAATAGGCTTTTGATAAAACATTTCTGCTCTTTTTTATTATTCTGCCAGCTGTAACATAATATATATCTTCGGAATACTTACAAGGCGAACAATTCGATTAGACAAAAAATAGCACAATCAATGGCTTAAGTAAAAATAGTTTTTTTGTGTATATCTGGAGAGTATTATGTGAATTATATTAGTATTTATATCTCTCTTTTATAAATATTTAGACCCTGGACCTAATTTAAGGCACACATTAGCTTTGTTCGGGAAATAGTGATAAAACGAAAAATAGAGCAGTTAAACACATAATTATAACTATGAATAAACTGTTATGAAAAAAGTAATGCAATAAAAATTATAAGTAGATTCGTTCACTCCAAATAATCTTGATTGCATTTAATCGAATCTATTATAATTCCTAAATTTAAATTTAGATTGGTGTTTATTGGTTCAATATTTAATTGATGCAGCGAACACCATGAAAAAACACAGAACAAAAAAAGCTCTCTCAACAACTCTGGTCAGCGATTAAATCGGCATAAGTGTGATGCGTCTTTAAACATTGAAAAAGATTAATGGTGAAGATTACCAAGAGGTAGTCGGCATGGGAGATTGGTATTAAACGCAACCGACGAAATAAAATAGGAAACATAGTTGAGCAACCGAAACCAAATTTAAAGGATTTTAAAAATCAACAAAAGAAAACAAGTGTAGATGAAATGCACGATATCGATGAGATAAAGCAAATGTAGACGGAGTTCAGCAAAGTCAAGCTATATATGGTTCTAGCCGAAAAGGATATGAAACTGAGGGTCGAAGGAATGCGAAAGTTGAGACCCTGGTTTAAAAATTGTTTAGATAGGAATTGTTAATTCAAATTCTGAAAATGGGAACTTTGTCCATCTTGCCACTTGAAAAGTTTGGACCTACTACGGATTATTCATTTAACCCAGGGTCTTAAACTTTGAGGAGTCTTTCATCGATATTCCAACATTCCACTTATAGGCTTATTTTTTAAATATATTATACACATTAGCAGAGGGCCTAAATAAATCGTCGTAAGGGCCCCTGTATTACTAATCCGCCTCTGCTAATATAACAACCTTTCCCTTACCGTTATGAATATGAGTTCCTCTAAAATGTGGAAAACTAATAATTAAAATTATCAATCTGTATGCAATTTTCCGGAAATAATTAGCAAAATACATCCTATAAATCAGGTTTTATTTATCATATTTAAACAGATATTCGAGGCAAGAAGAATATAATATGCTCTAAAATATTTTTTTAACATTTTTGTACAGAGTGTCTCATGTTCGTTGTAATTGCGGAATATCACCATTGTTAGTAAATATTATAAAGCAGTGTAGTTTTTGCAATGCTTTTTTGAAAAACTTATAATAGGTATCACCAGAAGAATTTTTATAGCTCTTATACGTTCTTGCACAACAAGGTATAAAGAATGAACTTTTCTGACACCCCTCGTATCTCAACTTTTTGATTCCGTATCGAAATAATAAAGACTTATTCTTTTACATCTTTTATGTGGAATTGAACGATTTCATGGAATTATATATTTTTTAACAGAACATCCATTATTATACCATTTCATAATAAAATAACAGCTGCTACTTTCGGTTTGTCCAAATGCTAAAATTTCAAAAATACTAAATTCGTTGTGGTATGTTAATAGCTACATACTTTACACACTCTTATTTAATGATTGAAAATAGAATATCTTAACCTCAAATTAAATTAAATATTTTTATGGTAGCTAAACAATCGATACGTTGACCCTTTATTATTGTTATTATTATTACTATTATTATTATTATTATTATCATCATCATCATCATCATCATTATTATTATTATTATTATTATCATTATTATTATTATTATTATGAATAATAATAATTATTATTATTATTATTATTATTAATTTCTAAAAGCTTAGTGAGCAGTTCTTCAATAGAATTATGTCCATCTTGCCACCTGAAAGGCTTGAACCTACTAAGGATTATTCATTAAACCCATGGCCTCAAAATTTGAGGGGTCTTTCATCGATATTCCAACATTCCACTCAGGCTTATTTTTTAAATTATTATACACATTAGCAGAGGGCCTAAATAAATCGTCGCATGGGCCCGTGCATTGCTAATCCGCCTCTGCTAATATAACAACCTTTCCCTTGCTTATTATGAGTTCCTCTAAAAAGAGGAAAACTAATTAAAATTATCAATCTATAGCAGTTTTCCAGAAATAATTAGCAGAATGCATCTTATAAATCAGGTCACTGACTATTAATTTAGATTGTTTTATTTATCATGTAACAGTCTGATTTGGCCAGTGTAAAATATTTTAAAGTTTATTTTATATGCTACATTTAGCCACAAAAGATGCTATAATTTGCGGTAATAATTATTGAGTATGACCTCTTCCGTTAATTAATTCCAAATTTATTGATTCGATTTGTTGTCATAAACTTAAGGTTGCCGCATTTATTAATATAATTTAATTTTATTCCACATATAGGTTAATAATATATTTGTACTGGCTTTTATAACACTGTTATGGCCTTGAGTAGCTGTTATGATCATCCCTTTCTCTTATGTAGCCCTCAGGCACTTTGTGACTATATTTATTTTAATTAATAAGCGAGCTACAGATCGCTTAGGTTTGATCAAACAACTAAAATAAGATATTATGTTATTAGTATAACTTTGTTAATGTATATTACATTACCCTAGAACGGCCAGCAAACCGTTCTATATTTTTAAGAATTGGGTTAATAAAGCCTACTGTAAAGTCTCATTAGATCCGTCAAATTCATATTTTATTTTCGGTTTGAATGTTTCAAAACTTTTGATAACTTCTGATAACTTTTTGGGACCTCTGACTTACCTTTCCACGCGGCCGGTTGTAACTTTTGTAATATTCGATTGGTGGCCCTGACTGGTAGTAGGAATGGGCTATCCTCCTGTCTTTGTTGCTTTCGATTTAGATTTTTATAGGTTTATCATTTTCGTAGGAGTATTTCCTAGCATTTCTTGAAAAATTTAATTTCAGCTCATTAATTGTGGTTTCGCTTGACAACCATAATAAACGAGAACTAAGTCGTTTATTATCTTAGAATTATTCCTCGTATCGAATCGTTAGAATCGCTTGGCATTTTTCAGCTCTATCACTTTTTCTGGTTTGACGTTCCTTTTTTCTAATCTCGTGGAAGTGGAAATAGGCAAATTGACTGAAACCTATGATCTCGTTCTTCTAGAAATACCCTTCGGTGTTAGAGGAAGGTTTTTGCTTTAGTGCAGTCATAGTGACTCAGCTTTTAGTATTGCATTTTATACTACCCTTCTAGGGGATATTGTATTGAGTTCCTAGCTTGTGTTTTGACACGACCGATTTATCGGGATTTAAATACTACACCAGGTAAGCTTTTTCTGAAATTAATTTTTTTTATTGCTTGTGAAACACATGGATGGCTATTTTCCATTATTTTTAGAGGCTTTCCGAGCTCATCGTACAAGATCGAGACCATTGATTCTCTAGCCACCCTCCGACACAAGAGAGGTAATTATTGCTAAAGTTTTTTTTGTCTAATTGAACGGTTTGATTGCCTTATCTGTGTTAACCTTTTTTTTTGTACATTGACCACCATTTGCATTGCATTCCATGAGTTATCTTATCTATACCCTTTTATCATATCTGAATTTTTATTTTAATGTGACTTTAGTTTTGATCATATGGGGAAATTTATACTTTTTAGGGGTGATTCATACCTATCTCTTTTTTTATATTCAAGTTGTCTGTATCTTAGTATTTCTTTTATTTGCTGATGGTCATTGAAAATCCATTGATAATTTTTTGGGGATTTGTTTTATAAAGAAAATATATTTATGCAAGGGAGGCTATAGTTTTTTCATTGAAATAAGTGGCTTCGTCTAATTTGTATTGGGTTATTACAGGGTTTATCTCCGGGCTACACCACAGCCGATCTTATCACCGGGCTATAGGTTTTATCTCCTGGCTACACCATAGCCGATTTTATCACCGGGCTACAAGCTTTATCACCGGCCTATCGAGTCCTCTGCTAGTTTTACCCTCGGGGCCATCGAGTGCCTTGGGATTTGCTACTGGTGCCCGGCGCCTCCACCAGAGGTACCTCCTGCCTCGACAACTGAGCTTGACGAACCGGATCTAATGGGATATCATTGACTAGGATATATATATGATTGATATTTTCCTGCCGATTAGTAATCGTTTTTGGTATTTAAATATAAATTTAGTCTTGTCGGCAAGCTTTAAGATAGCTTAAGTTTATTTAATCATTTATTTTTCTGACCGATTGATGTAATCGCTCTTAATCTTTTAATATAAATCAAGCATTGACAGCCAAGCTTTAAGATAGCTTTCAATAGTTGTAATCTTCATTTGTTTATCTAGTCGATTGATATAATTATTGTGGCCTTTTATCAATCGATATTATTATCGCTACATTTATAATTCGTGCAGCTACTAGCGCACGCATACGTATATGTAATAAGCTTAGGTAAACCAAAGTGATCACTTCGGATTGTAGTGTTTAGAGCATTTAGGTGTAAGGCATACAGTACCGAGGTAACAACAGAATTGGTCTCCGTACAATCATCATATTGTACCCTTGCAATTGCAAAAATCTCACTGTAGTACTGTTGCTGTTTAAAAAAAAAAGCTAGAAGCAAATAGATTGATCCTTAAATTTAGATTGTGTTTTCTTGTTAAGTTAAGATTGAGTTTCTTTGTTTGATAAGTGTGCCTAACAACCCCGTACAACACCAGCGGAGCCTTTCCAGTTTAGTTGGTAAGAACTGGTGACGCTCTACGACTCCACTCCCGGAGCCGGTCATTGCAAACGCGACTCTCCGGTGATAGGTTTGTTTTTAATTAAAATCTTTACTTGCTTACTTTCTAACTTTAATAGGAAAAACGTGTTGTAATCGCATTTAAACAGATATTTGAGACAAGCAGAGCATGATATGCTCTATGCTGCGAATTATTGTACAGGGTGTCTCATTTTCGTTGTAATTGTGGGATATCACCATTGTTAGTGAAGATAAAGCAGTGTAGTTTTTGCAATACTGCTGCTTTTTTGAGAAACTTATAATGTCACATGAAGAATTTTCATAGCTTTTACGTTCCTGCGCAATAAGGTATAAGGAATGAACTTTCGTATCTCAACTTTTTAATTCCATATCTAGATAATAAAGACTGTTTTTTTTACATATTTTATGTAAAATTGAACAATTTTATGGAATTATATAATTTTTAACAGAACATCCAGTATTATACCATTCTTTTCAATCATAATAAAATAACAGTTGCTACTTTTTATTTGTCAAAATGCTAAAATTTCAAAAATACCAAATTCGATGTGGTATATTCATAGTTTTATACTTTCTACACTCTTATTTCATGACTGCAAATGGACTATCTTAAAAAGGTATCTATACTCGACGCGCCGAACAGATTGACTAATCACTGAAAGAATAATTCAATAACTCGTCTTATTTTATGATTCCAAACATAGGGAATTTGATAAGACATTCTATTTGTATTTGTTGTATTATGAACAAGAAAAAAATAAAACAATGGTTCGATTCAAACATAAAATGAGACGGATTATTTCCGCGATTAGTGAATCTGTTCGGCGTGTCGAGTATAAATCAAATTAAATTAAATATTTTATGGAAATTAAAAAATTCAAAAACTCTTGCTCGAAGCGATAGTCATGATGACTCGCAAAGTGTTGCAATTCTGCTATTTAAGGCGTTTAAAATTTCAATTTGTCGACCCTTTGTATTTCTAAAAGCTTGGCGAGATGCATTTAGCAGTTCCTCAATAATAGAGTTAGGGTGGCTTGAATCTTATTTTTTGAGTATCTTCATAAAAAGAAATTTAAAATAGACACATACAGCGACATAGAGGGCTATAATTACGTACCTATCCAATGATCTGGAAGGATTTAATCCAGATAGGGCCTTACATTTAGCGCATCATGAGCCGAAGCATGCCGAGGGATTGTCTGTCAGGAATTGAGGTAAAGTATTTTCAATAATTTGAAGGTACTATAGTTCGCGGTTAAAGTGCCTTCATAAATGTGATATTTTATTTTTTGTACGACGGATTATTAAGCTCAGGCTTTAAATTTTTAAAGGTCTTTTATCGATATTCTAACATTTCACTTTTGAATTATATTATATACATTAGCAGAGGGCTAAATCAATCGTCCCAAGAGCCCGTGTATTACTAATCCGCCCCTGCTACTATAACAACCTTTCCCTTGCTATTATAATAATTATGAGTTTCTCTAAAAAGGAGAAAAGTGATTAAAACTATCAATCAGTATGCGATTATCCAGAAGTAATTACTAGAATGCACCTTATAAATCAGGTCACTAACTGTTTATTTAGATTGTTTTGTTTGCTCTAAAATTATATTTCCTCAAATGTTTGTTGTAATTGCGGAATATCGCCTTTGTTGGTGAAGAAAGGACGATGTGATTTTTGTAATACCGCTACTTTTTTGAGAAGGTTATAATGTCATGTGCAGAATTTTCATAGCTCTTACGGTTTTGTGCTTCAAGGTGAACAGAATGGACTTTTCGGACACCCCTCGTATCTCAACTCTTTGATTCCATATCGAAATGATAAAGACGATTTTTTTCACATTTTTAAGGAATTATATATTTTTAACAGAACTGGATAGTATTACACTTTTTTTCAGTCATAATAGAATATAACAGTTGTTTGGGTTTCATTTGTCGAAATATTAAAATTTTATAAAAACTAAATCCGATGTGGTATTATATACTCATATTTGATGATTAAAAATGAATATCTTAAAAAGGTATCGAAATCAAATTAAATTGAATATTATCATGAAAATTAAACAATCGATAAATATGCCAATTATTATTATTATTATTTAAAAAAAAAGCTTTTGCTCAAAGCGATAGTCATGACTCGCAAACTATTTCAGCTCTTGTATTTAATTAAAGCCTTTAATATTGCAATTTGTCGACCGCTTGGTGAGATACGTTTCAAATTTTATTTTTTGAGTACCTTCATAAAAATGAATTTAAAATAGATATAGGCCCGTGTAGTACAAATGCTCCTCTGCCACTATGACAACCTTGCCCTTGCCTTTTATAATTATGAATTCATCTTCAAAGGAGAAATGTAATTAAAATTATCAATCTGTATGCAATTATCCAGAAATAATGAGCAGATACACCTTATAAATCATGTCACTGACTATTAATTTAGATTTTTTATGTATCGGGCTTTTTAACAGATATTCGAGGCAAGAAAACTATAGTATAATTTCTTTTCTGCGAATTTTTGTACAAGGTTGCTTGAGTATCAACATTGTTAGTGCAGATAGGACAGTACGGTTTTGCAACACTGCTACTTTTTAAGAAACGTATAATGTCACATGCAGAATTCTGAATTTTCCTAATCGTTTTTGAACAACAAGGTAAAAGGTATGCAATTTTCTGGCATCCCTCTTATCTCAAATCTTTGACAACTTATCGAAGCGATAAAAAGGGATTCTTTTACACTTTTTTTATGCAGAATTTAACAGTTTTCTGGAATTATTTATTTTTTTAAATTCTGTTTTACAATGTTTTTTCAGTCGTAATAAAATATAAAAGTTGCTATTCTATTTGTCGAAATGCCAAAATATTAAATTTTATGTGATTTTTTCATAGTTTTATCCTTTATACACTCTTATTTAATGATTGAGAATGGAATATCTTAATAATATATCTAAATTAAATGAAATTAAATCTTTTTATGAAAATTAAGCAATCGATAAATATGCGTATTATTATTTTTGCACTACTACTTTACTAAAATTAAAGCAAAAGTATTATAAAACGAAATAAGAAAAAAAATTACTAAAAAATAAAAAATAGTGAAACGCGGTTTTTGGCGAAAAAAAGGCGAAGGAGTTCAGCTACGAGGTCGAGGATGGCAGAAATGGGAAGAAAAAAATGCTTTAAGTAAAAAAAACATTTCTTTTGTTTTAAATGGGAGAAAATTGAAAAAAAAACGTAAAAATTTTTTCGGAAAGTTAATAAAAAAATTATAAAACGAAATAAGAAAAAAAATTATAAAAAAACAAAGCCAGAAGATTGTTAATAAAATTATTATAAAGCCAAATAACAAAAAAAAAATAAAAATTTGTTCGGAAAGTTAATAAAACATATAAAGAAAAAAAATAATAAAAGAAAGTTAGAGAAACGCGGTTTTCGGCGAAAAAAAAAGATACAAAAAAGGTTTGAAACCGGGGTAAAAGTTGAGAAAAAAAAACCTTAAAAAAGAAAAACTTAACTCCTTATATCTCTTTCAGAAGCTTCATTTCAGCTCATAAATATGAGGCACATAATTTTTTTTATTCATTATGGCTGCTGATTTCCATCCTTCATGCCTTTTTAAAACATCTACAGATGAACCAGAGTCAAATAA
>MU188910.1:57148-95409 GCA_016904865.1 Pissodes strobi
AGGCAGGCTCCTGCAACACCCAAATTACATTTATATAAAAACTTGGGCTCAAGTTTCTTTTAGCGGAAATCGACTACAAAAAATCGTTTAATAGTACGATTCTACATAAAAATATTAGCACATTTTTTTTCTCCGAAATTGTTTTGATTTTCCAGAAAATTCGGTTTTCTTATACTATAATTTAACTAAAACCTGTCTTTGGATAATTTTCCTAATAGGTATTTTTTTTAATTTGCTCTTTAAACATATACAATTTTTTTCGCGGAAATTCTTTATATGGAAAATATTATGGAAAATCTTTAAATTGACGTATGTTGTAATAGATTTTGTGTTTTGTTAGTTTGGGTTAGGGTTGGTTTGGTTTGATTAGTTTGGATTAGCTTTGGTTGGTTTGGGTTAGTTTGGTTTACTCTGGTTGATTAGGATAAGAGAGGTACTCTAAGCAAAGAATTTCTTTTGGATTTCCGCTCTTCTAAACTTTTTAATTTATTTTTTATTTTTTTTTTAAATGACAATGATGTATTTACGGCGACAAATTTTAATTGTTCTACGTTGAGAGAGGTAACTATTCGAATGCCAAACAGAAATTTTTCCTAACGGCTTTCCCCTAAACGAAACTTGACAAAAAACCGGTAATTTTTCAGTTTAACAACCATTCCATTTACATACTTAAAACAAAGATTCACTGAATCTAAACATCATCCTCTTTCTTGCTTCTTGTGACATTTGCCAGTGTCAGTATCCAAAAGTTCAATGTTCAATTAGCCACAAGCACACTGTTGTCAGATTTCTTCTTAAAAACTTTGCTGTAAATTTGTTACCAAAATACATTATTAAAAATGCTGTACAATGATTGCCTTTCACTTTCTTTTATTTAGGTGAATGATGCAAATGTACAATGTAACATACTATTCGCTTTTATGTATATATTAACCCAAACTCAGGTCCCAGTTGGATATTGACCCGTTACAGAAATTTGCTCCTTTTTCTTTTCTAGCTTTTCTAATGCATTAAAGAAGTAAATTTGAATTAAAAAACATCAGTGCAAGCAACATTTTATATGCATATTTCTTTTTTATTTTGGTAAGTTATTATAATGAGGCTCTATCCAATAATTAGGAAGGAGGTATATTTGTTTAAAAAATAAATATGTTTATGATGGGGTTATATTCAATTATTGGATATAACCTCAACATAAAAATATTTATTTTTTAAACAAATATACATCAATCTACCATAAAAATGTATTTTAATGAAAAATAAATACACGAAACTAATTTGAATGAATCACGTAATGTAACGCCTAAAGCGTGTGAGAGCTTAAGAGGTGGGCTTAGCGCACGTCCCTTGCTTTCTGGACCAAATTAACCCAAACTACCTCAAGCTAACTCAAACTGACCCAAACTAACCAAAACTAACTCAAACTAACAAAAACTAACCCAAGCTAACCAAAGCTAATCAAATCTAACTACTAAAAGGAAAGCGTGCTAAAGCGCGCTTTTCTTTTAGTAGCTGCATTGGTTATAAACCAATTAATTAAAATTATGAATATATGCAAAAACCTTGTTTCCACGGATCTATTTCCTTTCAAATTTACTTTTTTGATGCATAAAATATAAAAAATCGCGAATTTCTATGATGGTGCTATATCCAATAATTGCCCAAACTAACAACAATAATTAACGAAAGAAGTGAAGCGGGCGGAGGGCTATACGTGAAGTGTAACATATTTATTTTTTACATTAATTTGGGTTAGCGTTTCTATTCCCCGTAAGAAAAGATACGACCTTTGGCAACATTGCAACAATCCTCCCCCGTCAGATGCCAAAGCCAAAAATGTCCTGATTTTTATTTTTACATTTCAGGTCCTCAAAAGCCGAACTTTGGAGATTTTTGTGAGATAACCAAACAATTGCGCAACATTTTAATGGTCAAAAGCGTCTTTCAAAAGTGTCTAAATAAAGAAGACAAAAAAGTTTTTACAAAATTCCAATGGTTGCTAAACTGAAAAAATTACCCCATAAGATGTTATCTGGAGCATCCATTAAAAATTAGTTAACCTGGTCCCCTATTAGTATCTTGGCTTATATTCATCGTTTCGTCTTTTCTGAAATTTAATGATATCGATATTATTTTAACCTTGAGCATGGTGTTCAGCATGGAATAATATGCCCAAAGAGCTGAAGGGGAGAAAGTCCTGGATTTCTCTGTGAAAAACGCGAGTAGAACATCTGCGTTGAAATTTTCCATTTTCCGTTCACAGCACCATCTTACAAATACTTTCACAGCACCATCTTACAAATGCCTTGCGCTTCATATATTTGATCGGCAAAATACCTTCTAAGGCCTTTTCAGCTGCTTTTTTCAGATCAAAATGTGTCCATTTCGACTGTGATCACAAAATCATTGACACTGACGACTTGTTCATTGATATTGTAAGTAAGTGTTTCAAAGTAGACTACTAAAATATTCAACTGGTCTTTATATTAAATTGTGACATTGTCAGGTCTTTTTAAATTTTTAATGCTATTTTCGGAAGTTTTTAAATTTTTTGATGCTTTTTCGGAAGTACAAAAAATAATGTATAAATATACCGCGGGACTAAAGTACTTTAATCCCTTGAATGGTTGTTACTCTCGGGTAGAGTCCTCGAGCCACACACTCCACTACTTAGCTTTGTTCTTATACGTTCATTAATATCATTTTTAAACGTGAAAATGCAATAAACAAAAATAATATTTAATGTTTGACGTATCAACGGGTCAGGATTGGCCTTGATTGGAAAAATTAAAATACCCTGTATGGTTTACTAAAACAGAGTTTTATTCACAATACCGAAACAGAATTTTTGCACTCGACGCGCGTTTCGCTCGCCATGTTAGCATCATCAGGAGATGATTAAAGAAAAGGAATTTTCAACCAGATACGAGAATTCCACTTTCTTCTATGAAGCCTGACATTACCCAGTTGATGAGGAATAAAAAACAATTTCATGCCTCCTATTAAATGAACTTAGTTTTATCATTTGCTTACTAACTTACTATTTACTGTATCTATTATTCCGTCACCAAAAAAAATTGAGAACCGCTGGTTTAGATTATGTGACGCCATGAACTGAATTCGGTGATTTTCACAATTTTTTTTAAACGTCAATAATTCCGCAACGCTAGAAGATTATAAAATATTTTGAATAAGTCAGTCTATAATTTTGATAGTGATTTAAAAATACATTCAGATATACGATACAAAATACAAGCTACAGAATATCCTATTTAAATTAATAGTCGACACCTGTCGAAGAATATAAAACATCTAACAATAAGACAATTTTTTATTTGAGCTTTTTCAATATCTCGCGACAGTATAGTCGTATGAAAGTTCTCCTTATATCTCTTTCAGAAGCTTCATTTCAGTTATGTGCTTATAAATATGAGGCACATAATTTTTTTTTATTCATTATGGCTGCTGATTTCCATCCTCCATGCCTTTTTAAAACATCTACAGATGAACCAGAGTCAAATAAAACGATATCCAGTGCATAATGATGAATTGAGTAGATTTAAAAATGCTGCTACTTTTTGGGGTAGTTTTCCAAAATATATTTTACGGACTGGCTGTGTAATACATTGTTTCTGTGGATAACAAACGAAAAATCTTCAATGAAGGGTCTCGGCCTTTTTAAAGCCAGATTTTAATAAAATTGAGCATATTTTTACGTGAATTTTTAACAACAAAATTCCTGTCAGTGTTGTTTTTGATATTTTTAATATTAATCAAAACTGAGTCACCGAAATCAGTTACATCGTCCACCATCAACTAAACTAAATGCTTACAGGCAGGCTCCTGCAACACCCAAATTACATTTATATAAAAACTTGGGAATTGAGAACCGCTGGTTTAGATTATGTGACGCCATGAACTGAATTCGGTGATTTTCACAATTTTTTTTAAACGTCAATAATTCCGTAACGCTAAAAGATTATAAAATATTTTGAATAAGTCAATCTATAATTTTGTAAGTGATTTAAAAATATATTCAGATATACGATACAAAATACAAGCTACAGAATATCCTATTTAAATTAATAGTCGACACCTGTCGAAGAATATAAAACATCTAACAATAAGACAATTTTTTATTTGAGCTTTTTCAATATCTCGCGACAGTACTTGAAAGTTCGAGATTTTACTAAATGATAAAGCGAGTGACCAAAAAATACAGATGTTTTTGCATACTCGCACTGAATTTTGTTCTTAAAATGTATGCTGTGTAATGAGTAGTTACAGACTAACAAGCTACAAAGCTGCTAAATGAGTCAATATTATGTCTATTTTTATTTTTGAACATAATTTCCAAGTTTGGTTTTCGCATTACCATCATTAGGCTACAAAATGCTTTTAAGTCTCCATTTTTGTATGCTGTTTATCATTATACCAAACTTTTCTGCTGATGGCTATAACTTATTGACCGCACGTTTGCAAATTAAGCAACGCACACATGTTTCACCAATTGTTTACAATCACCATTGATTAATTATACGTTTAACAATTTCTGACACCTATTATATTGACTCTAAATTATGCCAATTATTATTATTTTAATTAAATATACGTGCCGTAAACGTAGTTTTTATATATTAATATTAAATACCACCATCTTCGTCGTAGACAATCTCAAATTATATCTTGAATTATACCGGAAAGCTTCTTCAGTTTTTTGTAGAGAAAATGTCAGTGGTATCACCAGCAAAACAAATATTTAGCGATATAGCAATACGTACTTTTTAGTTGCTGGTATCTGCCATTGCTAGCTTAAACTGCAGGACATCGCGTTTTAAGCATATTTTTACTTCCGCCAGTGAAGGAAAGAATTTCAAAACAAATTTGAACTAAATACCAAAACAAAATTACACTGTATTACCCTTTATTCTGTATCATAAAAACTAAGGGGCCTAGAACATATGCTTATGCATGAACTTTTTGTCATAAAAGGCATTACAGTATTCTCCCTGTTGAATATTGATAAATAATTTAGAAACGCACTGAATGTTTATATTTTTAAATCTTAAGCTCACACTAAACTAAAGGGTTTGACCTATAAAAATCAAATGCTCCTTTATTAAAAGGAAAACTAATTTGCTTTTTGCAACAGCGCCTATAATATTCTGTAGCATTCAAAAGTCCGAATAGTATAGGGCCCTATTTAAATTAAAAACTGTTCTTGACCCCTTTTAATTTTTATAGGCAAAACCTTGGATTAAAGAATACTCTAAGGGCAAAACAGTGACGAATATTAAAGAGAAGCGTCTAGGTACAGACCCCTGAGTTTCGATTTAAAGCATCGCACGTGCGTGTTCACGAATTTCTGTTCCCGATTTCACACGACGCGACACGACGTTGGCCGGATGTATTAGAATTTAACTATGTCTATACGGTCCAGCGAAGTGCCTTCAAGAGCTCTCGTGGTCTAGTGGTCAGATGCTGGATTTCTCATATGGCGTCCCGCGTTCGGTTCCCGTCGCGTCGGTGGAAAGAGATTATTTTGGGTTATGTTTATTTCTTTTTGTAAATTCGGGTTAGCTTCGGTTAGTTTTGTCTGGTTGTGCCCTCCCTATATCATACATCTTGAACACGCACGCGCTATGCTTTAAATCTAAACTTGGGGGTCTGCACCTAGAAGCTTATACATTAAAATATGTCTACTTCGGCTCTGACCCAATCCAACACACTCCAGAGAAAAGAATATTTTTGAATTAAATATCACCACGGTTATCTTTGGAATTTTAGGGCGTTCTGTACAGGGTGGCACGAATTCGAGTCTATGTATGGGGGTCTCGAAAACCGTAAGAGATACAGTGTCGGTCAAATTAAAGCAAAATTGGGCATTTAGGTGCCTAATCCTAATAATAATTATGCCGTTTAGAAAGTTTTAAAATTCCTAGTAATTCCGGAGATATCCGGAAAAAACGAAATTTTCAAAAACCGTTTTATTTTTCCTGGGCTTATTTAAAAACGGATTTCAAATTGAATTGCACTTTGGATTACAACTTTTTCCGCTCTAACCAATGGTGATATCCAGTTTGGAATCAGACTTTTGGTCTTCAAGGGGTTATCGTCAACTTTCTTTTTTTAAATACGAACTTATATTTTTATCGTTTTTCAGATGATATTCGTTCTTAATATGAATAAGTATGTGTTATTGTTTTTTTTGTTCTTTTTTTTTATTTTTAATTTTTTTAAGTGTTTATTTTGTTGGGGGTAATTTTAAATACTTTACATTTGAACTTAATATATTCTATAAAATATTTTTTTTTGTTTTTTTGTTTGTGTTGTTCAGTCAGTTTCATTGACAAATAAATGAAGTGTAAATGGATATTTTATGCAATTTTATGCATCAGACTAGGACATTTTCTGATATTACTTCGCTGTTGCCTTCTTAATGATGATCATAATTATTATAATAATATTTACAATATATATTACGTATTATTTGTTACAACTCAGTACAAGATTTATAAATATACAACAGATATAGAAAAATGGTCCCAAAGTGAAACAATGCACCTAGATAACTGAATACCTGTATGTGCACAGTACCAGTAGTTAGTAGTATAATAAATGTACTTGAAAATCGATAACTATAACTAAGTAAAGAAATGAGAACCAGATATACCTCACAAAAATAATATAACACATGTGAGTCACCAACAACCACCCATCAACCTGACCCCATCAAAGTACCTTCAATCCAATAACAATGTTCTTAAATGTTTCTAGATTTTTATAGATGTTATCTCTGCATTCTATACAAAATTGTTTAGGAAAATTTAAATGTCTTATCTGTGGTGGTAATAAGATAAAAAATTGATCCTAGTTTCTTTGTTGTGGAAGCATTTGGGGTTTCTAAATGTTTATTAACATAGTTCTAGTTTGGTATGGATGGTTTATAAAATGTTTAAATTTATTAGACTTGTGAACATATACGCAGGCAGACAGACAATACAGTGAACGCTTATCAAAAACCTCCCTTGACTAGAGCCGAGCAGTAGAAAAGCGTTAGCTTTTTCTAAAAATGATTTTTAATGTATAATTTTGTGCAATGTGTTGATATAGTCCACCCCTAAACAACCACACCATACCTTAGTAATGACTCAACAAGTCCCTTATACCCCAGGATTAAAAGCTGCTTATTTAAAATTTCTCTAATTGTATAAAATTTATTACCTTTCTGATATTTTTTGTTAATTGAAGGACGTGTTGATTCCATTTGACGTGTTTGTGAATTACAACTCCTATATATTTTGTGTTGTCAACTTGCGCTAAGGGACTATCAAGGCTATCTATGTATACAGCCCCGTCTCTAGGGTTGAGGCGGCGAGGCAGCCGCCTCGGGCGGCCGATGTTTAGGGGCGGCCGTTTTTATTTTTTCTATAAAGTTTTAATGTGATTGTATGTAACACGGTAAAGACTCTCGCAATTAATATGTAAAACGCTTCATTCGTACTATAAGTAGCTCTTCGCTCGTTGTATGCAATAATAACCAACGCCTTGATAAATTAAACCCCACTATATAATATAACGGTCTATTCACTCTATTCGCAATTAGTTTTAGCAGTTTAAATTCGCACTGAATGAAAAATCGCATTAACAGTCGCAACTGCTAATGAAAAATCGCGACTTAGCACATCATTAGGGACAGGCGACATCACCCTAAAGCGATTCAGGACAATTTTTACGGAAGTGGCCGAAACGCAACTCGATTGTTGATCGATTACTGAACAGCATGTAGCACATATTGAGCGTGGAGCGGGCGCATGTTACATATACGTACTCGTGCGATTTTTTTAAACCAAAAATTCGAACTCCGCGCCCCCAACATCAAAATTTATTTTTTTCGAAAATTAATTTTGAAAATTTTTTTTCGCTTTCGCTACAAAAACGGTTAGAGGGATCCACGTACAAATAATTTTTTTTAAGTCACATACAAGGTGTTAAAAACACAAATTTTCTCAAAAAATCCCCTATTTTCGAAATATTTTGGTACAGAAAACTCGTGCGATTTTATAGACTAAAAATTCGAACTCCGCGCTCCCAAATACCCTTCTCTAGAGTACCCACATCAAAATTAATTTTTTTCGAAATTTATTTTTGATTTTTTTTTCGCTTTCATTACAGAAACGGTCAGGGGGATCCACGTACAGGATTATCGAATATCGTTGCAACAGCGGGGACCAGACAAGGCGATTTTTTCACTTTCCCTGTACTTTAATTTAAAAAAAAACTGAAATAGACATCTTATGTAATTTTCTCCCGCGAATTTGGATATGTTCAGCAAAAAACAATTGAACATCAAATAAGTGCTAGGGGTCACTTCGCTACTTTTTTAAATGGAACATCCTGTCAAAGTTTACAGAATTAAAAATATAAGTTGGTGCACTAAGTGCCAATTCAATGAAATCGTCATATCAAAGGCGAGTCGAAAACGTAAAAAAAATGTAGGGGGTATTGAGGCAATAAGAGCCGAGTTTGACGCGATTTACGCTATTGGGCAACATAGTAAAATTTCCCGCTTAGTAAGTAATAAATGGAGCAATTTAAATAAAGAAATATGTTTTCATTAAAATTTTGAAAAATATATTTTGTGAAGTCACATATATTAAAGAATTTACGGTAAATACGATTGCATATTTCAATAAAATTTGTAAAATATATTATTTTTTACTTCAAGAATGATATTTAATACCCCCTGCAAAATTCTTTATTTTAATTTATTTTGGGGATGAACTACATCATAGTTTTGCAAAACTTTACAAATTATTTTGGAAAAAGTCTTGCAAAACTAATTGTCTACATTTTAGCAATTTCTATAATTCGTTAATTTTACCACAATAACTAATTTGCACAAAATTTAAAGTAATAGACATTTAGATAAACCTATAATTGCAACCATCTTACATTATTTTGCAAATGCACAAAATATGATTAAAAGTTACCTTTTTTAGTTGGTAACACGGTTGATGGAACAGCATATGAATGTATACAGCTCGACAGCTCCTAAAAGAATTTGCAAAACTGTTTTCATTAAAATGCAAATCACACATTCTAATACGGCTATGACATTATATTGGTGTATCATTCGCATATTTGTGGGATACTATAAATTCTAAGGCACTTTTCCAGACACCTGCAAGTTTTTTTTTATTTTTTTATTACATACCTACTCTATTGTACTCACTATAAATCGATATAATATTGAACATTGATGGGAAGTAGGACAAATTTAACTTGTAAGATTTGACCCAAACATACAAGTGAAATTAAATAAAAGCTTATAATAAACTAATACATACCTACCCTTTTGGGCACCTAAAGAGAGATATATTGTCTGCCATTCGTCTTTCACAATCAACTACTGAACAAATATTTCGATTTTCGACTAGACATTTTATTCAGAAATCCACCAAAAACAAACCGCTATTTTTGAAATCTCACCCGATACGCCGCGCGCCGGACCGTAAACAAATTTAAAATAAACTTAAATTACCTAGCTCTCCACTATAGACTGGCACCAGTCTACCGGGCAGGCGGGGAGGGGCATAGGGGCATTTTTAATTCTGTAAACTTTGACCCTGTATATTACTACATTTTTGGACTCTCTAGAAAAATCTAAACACATTCTTTTTTCTACCGGAACCTACCCGTTAAAAAACGTGTTTCGCGATTTCCCCCATTTCTCGATAAAAATCCGGAAAACGAGGGGCGTGGGGGATACCCACTAACCAGCCAGCCCCGACTCCGCTATGCGGAGTTTAGTCGTGGCAAAATTTCGCTCCGAGCTTCCATTCTACGACAAACCACGCGATTTCCATATAGCCCCTCAAATCCCCCCTTAAAATCGAGCACCCGGCCGGCATCCCCGATTTAATTCCAGGTAGCCCCCACATGGTACATCTACCATGAAAATATAGACCCTGCAGGTCATCTCCTTATATCGGAACCTACCGGTTGAAAAACCGCGCAGGCGCCTATTCGCCGGATAGGTCATTATTGACTCCTTAATTGGTCTGTTGTAAGGGGTGGCCAAATTCTGCTCGACTCGGGCGGCCTAAAGCTTGGAGACGGGGCTGATGTATAAATTGTCATACTCTGGACGGTTTACAGCTGTGAGTGAAAAAGCAATGTAATTGGTTTTTGAGACATTTAGTGATAGATTAAAAGAGTCCAACCAGTGTTTTATTTTACTTACGCCATCAATTGCATAGATGTGTCATCAGCATATGACACTACTGAACCATTCTGAATTGAAATGTTAGTCATAGAATTGATGTATGCTATAAAAATAATTTGCCCCAGCACAGTATCCTGCGGAATGCCAATCTTAATCTTAAGATGGTCGCTCACTGTATATCCAATCTTAACAGAATGTGTTCTGTCATTCAAATAGTCACCGAAGACATCCAGCACAGTACTTCTTACCCCATAAAATTCCAACACCGTAAGAAGCAGATCATGGCACCGTGTCAAATGTCTTCGCCAGATCCAGAATGCTACACACTTTTTACCATGGTCCAGATTATTCGTGACCTGTTTACACAATTCACAAACCGCATCCGTTGTATAGGGTTATCCAACGAGGACTAGACAAGGCGATTTTTTGACTTTCCCTGTACTTTTATAAAAAAAAAACTGAAATAGCCATCTTAGTTAATTTTCTCCCGCGAATTCGGATATGTTCAGCAAAAAACAATTGAACATCAAATAAAAGTGCGAGGGGTCACTTTGATATATTTTTTAAATGGAACACCCTGTATATTACTATATTTTTGGACTCTCTAGAAAAATCTAAACACATTTTGTGTATAATATCCTATATCTATCTTTAGCTGTTTACCAAATATTGACAGTTGAAAGTCGGGCATTTTGACACTTTGACAGGCTCTAAAATCTAAACCGCACGAGATCAAAGAAAACGGATTGCGCATTCCTATCTTGGGTTTTGCATAAGCTATCGAATGATAGTAACTTTGAACAACCTTTAATTTGACTATTTTTTATTTTTATTAAAAATAAAGGCTCCGCTTTTCCCCTTAACACAAAAAACAAAATAAAATATTTTTATCGAATATAAGAATTTCAAAAATAACTTAAGCCATTCAAAATTACGCCAAAGCAAAATAAATAATTAAAAAAAATAAAAATAAAAAAGAATGAAAAGTAGAACGACATATTCATATTGATAATGTCAATATGTATCATCTGAAAAACGATAAAAAAATTTAAATTCGTATTTAAAAAAGGAAAGTTGGTGATGCCCCTTGAAGACGAAACGTCGGATTCCAAACTGGATACCACCATTGGATACAGTGGAAAAAGTGGCAATGCAAAAGTGCAATTCAATTTGAAATCCGTGGAACAAACAATCAAACGATTTTTCAAAATTTCTGTTTCTTTCCGTATGTCTCCGGAAATACTTGGAATTTTGAAACTTTCCAAACGGCATATTATTAGACACCTGTGCGCAATTTTTCCCTCATTTGACCGTTACTGTATCTTTTACGGTTTTCGAGATCCTCGTACATGCTGTGCCCGTACTTAGCTCGAATTCGAGCCACCATGTACACAATTAGGCATTATTTTTTAATTTACTGTATGTTGAGCGAAAATTTTTAAATCAAGCAAAAGAAAGTGCTAAAAAGTATCAAACTCTAGATTCTCTAGTTGGAGATGGGAATTAACACTAAGAGCGAAAAAATGGAAGGATGCTTTTCAGTCTCTCAAACGATAGTAGCCCGACACCCTGTCAAAAAATGGCTTGTTGTTGCATTTAAATGAAAAACATTTGGTCTCGATTCAAGGAATTAAAAATCAACTAAATAAAGATGTGCGCAGTGGCGAACCAAGAGTCGGCTAGGCCTGGGCGGTCTTTCATTCTGGGGCCCCTGTCTGGAGCAATTATTTTTTGCAATAAATCTGATATTTTTTCAGAAATTTTTAGCTTTGAAACAGAGAGCTTGATAGATAAAGAAGTCCGCCAAATAGAAAAGTTACACTTTTATATTGAATACAAAATATTAGTTGTAAGTAGACAAATAAACTTAAACCAGCAACTCGATTTCACCGAATCATTACCTAAATTGACAATAAAGTTAAATTCCAACAAGAACATGTTTTTCGGTCTATGCACAAAATGGCTTCTTAAATGTGCTTTTTTGTTTAGAATTTTAAAAAAACTGCGTTTCTTTGAAGCCACTGAAAGACGTATTGTCAAAAAATATTGGAGGATTAATACATAGTGTGTTCCCTTTTAATAGTAAACTGACGGACTTCTACTTAAGAGCTTCTTCTACTGTACGATCAGCAGCAGATATGTGATTACAAACTTTTTACTGAGTGACGATCCAAGCCAATGAAAGGCAATTTTTTCGAAAACAGTTTGTTTCGCCGCAGCGATGTAACAAAATTCTAATTGGAAAATATCTTCGCATAAATGATCCAATGTATTAATTAAAACTAACTAAACTTACCTACTGATGACAATAACTATTCAAAACACATTTCACACATTTTTCACGAACTGTTCACCACTTATTTCCCAACTTATGCGGTCTGTTGTTATAGTTCAGAGTTAATAAAACAATATTAATAATGACGAACGCCTTCCGCAATGTTACAGTTTTTCCACCAAACTCCGCATAGACATAGCGCCTGAACTAATTTTGCGGTTCTACTTGAGTTTCTGTTAAAAAAAAATATATTTTTCATTCGGCAAATCCGCTTCAAATGTCAAATAGCGATCATTTTGCGCCAAAATTTGCGACAGCGTTACAGTTCTGCCTGGCGAAGTGAAAAGCGAGCGAATAGTTCAGGAAAAGCCGACACTCATGAATTTCCCGCGTTAGCCCTATCAACATCTTGAAGTTTGACATTGCGCAGAATTGATACGAATTTCGCGCGTTCTGAAAACCTCCGTGATTCATGAATCAACTAAAATTGATTTTTTAATTAAAATTTTTCTATTTGTTATTTAAGAAAGCACCTCATCATAGCAAAGCTCATTTTTTCTAAAACGTTTGCAAGTGCTGCAATCGCTTGGTTTGTAAAAAGGTATAAAAAATAGTTCTTATCAGCGTGTATGATGGATCGTTCAATATGCTTAGAACCGGAACACAAAGCTATTTTAACAATGTATTATTGTGTGCAGAGTAGTGGCATGTTTATGTCGCATATTTTGTAGTATAAACAAAGTAAGTAAGTTTAGCAATCGATCAAAAAAAAATCGCATTTCACATACAAATATGCAGCTTGAGCTCGTTAACGAGTAAAATCGAACCAGTAGCAATGTAGTGGCGAGGATTTTCCAGTATTAAGATTTTAGAAAAATGTATAGAACACACATCTACTAATATTACGGATTTCTAATTGGAAACAATAATGTTTCGCTCCAAAATACAGACTCAATTCGTACATGAAAAATATCGAACCAGTAGCAGGGTTTTTTTTCGAAGTGAAACTGTTTTTAAAAAATTATAAAAAGCATATCGTCACCTCTAAGTTTAGAACAAGGATTCTTGGTATGAGAATGCAAGTAGAAATTATACATAAGTGAGTAAAACTGTAGAGCTAAAATGTAAAAAATAAGCCCAGTGCGGTAAAGCTATTGGCATAGGCCTGCATGATTTTTTACGGGCCGTACAATATGATTAGTTGATGTGATTTGTTTTAACTTAAGATTTTTCCACCTATTAAAATTAATTAAACATAAGACTACAGACAAGTAAATTAGCACTTGCACTACATAATATTCGAAAATGTCATATTTTTAAATTATAGGTGCCAAGTGGACACACGAGCATATAATCATCGAGAATGATTAACTATAATTGTTTTCATAGGTTAGGATTGTTTCAGCTTTTTTTCTAGTTACAATCTGTTTTCTTATGTTGGATGTTGTCACCCAAAGGCAGGTTGTTCTGTTTCTCTCCCAAATGTATTTGCTTAAATAAACTGCTGCACATAATTATCGTTATAAGCACATTTTCCGTCAAATTTGTTATCGTGTGATTCCTAAAATACTAAACGGTATTGAAAAAGCAGGCCAGATTTCGAAAGGTTTCTTCCTCTTCTTTTGAATCATTGGTAACAACTTCTTAAATTTTGACCGGGGGCTATAATACAGGATAAAACGAAAAGTCGTGCATTTTAACAAACATTTCACTGGCTGCCCATTTTGTGGGAAAAACATCCTGATATTTTTTGAACAAAACATTTCATAGGCATGGCAATGTCAATACCTCGGGATCCTTTTGGGATTTTGCGAATATCTACTATGGTTTTCGAAAAAACACATTTTTCGACAAATATTAATTTTCTGTTTCTGCACCAATTTGCTTTATTTTATAAAGTGCATTAATTAAATTAGTCTTTGCTAACTTCCATCCCTCTCCTCTTGAAATAAAGAACCCGCCCTAAAAACATGTACTTACAATGGTTTTATTTAGGAACTTAAATCAAAAGAAAATCAGTTCTTTGTTCATTATAATGATTCATGTGAAAAATAAGAACAAATACTCTGGAGTGCGTCATACAAAAATATTGATTGGATAAACATTTAAAACCTTGTTGGGCCGCCTCTATTTAGAATGACGTCCCTAACTCTCTCGGGCAGAGAATCCAGTAGCCCGGCAATTAAGTTATGGGGAATAGCTTCCCATTCCTTTAAAATCGCGTCCACCAATTCTTACACATTTTGATATTCATTCCCTTCCCGATTCAAACGTAATTTAGGTAGGTTACTCCTCACATGCTCTATAGGATTCATATCCGGCGACCTAGCAGACCAAATCATTCGCATGTTATTGTTTCCCCTAAGCAAGTCGTTGACGATTCTTGCCCTATGAGGACGAGCGCTTTCGTCGATTAAAACAAAGTCGTCCCCAAAATCCTCTGCAAAGGGTAAAACAATATATCTCAAACCCCTCCCTGCATCCGTCGCGGCAGTCATACTTTAACCAATCAGTACAATCATTCCTCATGATTCCACCCCAAACGCCACCCTCGCTTCCACGCTTCTCTGAATCGTTCCCCTCTTACTCTCCACACTAAAATTCACCCATCAGAACTATACAGGTTAAACCTAGCCTCATCCACAAACATGCACCAAGCCCATTCTGCTATTCCTTAATGTTGATGGTCAATAATTGCCCATTCATCTTGCAGCTCGATAGATCCTTAGGAGTTGGGGACACGCTGCTCGTCTTCGAGCATGTACATTGCGCTCTCCGTATGGTCATGCAGGAGACATATAAACCTGTAACATTTCTTATCTGCCTCGAATTCGGCGGTTTACAGCAAGCGGTGTATGCGCTGATCATCTCTACGGCTGGTCGTCCTGGGTCGTCCTGTTTCGCTTCCAGATATCGCCTGCTTAAGAGTCTGGAAACAGACATGCGGCTGGTGTCATAAAGAGTTGGTATTTCTTCGAGAGAATGTCGCAATAGTCTCAACCTATGAAAGAGTACTTCTGCAGATTCGGAAAATTAAAAATTATATCTAATTCTTACCTTACAGCATTTTTCATTTCGCTTTGGCTTAGTCGTGTCATTTTTCAATGAAGTGATTTAAGCCTTGATGTACAAGTATTTATAAATTATTGGTTTATTGAATGGTCAAGCTAATTTTTGTATTTTTTAAAGAAAACGGATTCTGAATACAACAAAGTATCAACAATCAATGAACTTCCGTTGATAAGTAACATGACGTATATATCAAATGTGTTTAACTGCACTCTTGATTTTAAAAGGATAAAATGGAAACTTCCAGTATACGGAGTAAACTTTATTTACTGTTAGAATTAAGGCCAGAGGATTGGAGTAAAATGCAAAAAGTAAAAGTAAAGTAAAGTTAAAACAAAGTTTTAAATGTTATCCAATCAATATTTTTGTTTGACGCACGCCAAAGTATTTGTTCTCATTTTTCACATGGATCGTTATAGTGAACAAAGAGCTGATTTTGTTGTTGATTCAAGTTCCTAAATGAAAGCATTGTACATGTTTTTAGGGCGAGTTGTTTATTTCAGGAGGAGAGGGATAGACTAGCTTGATTAATGAACTTGTTAAAATAGAGCAAATTGATGTAAAAACAGAAAATTTAAATTTTTCGAAAAAAAAAATTTTTTTCGGAAACCGTAGTAGATATACGCAAAATCCCAAAAACGTCCCGAGGCATGGTCAATATCTATGAAAAGTTATGTTCAAAAAATATCAGCATGTTCTTCCTACAAAATGGGGAGCCAGTTGATAAAATGCACGACTTTTTGTTTTACCCTGTATTATAGCCCCCTGACAAAAGTTGAGAAGTTTTTATTACTGAAATCCGTTCAGTATTTTAGGAATCACAAGGTTTCAGATTTGACTCAAAAATGGGCTTGTAACGATAATTATGTGAAGCAGTTTATTATGATTCTCTATTGACTGGTCTTGGTCTTGCGGTCATGGTCTTGGTCTTGCAGAAAAACCAAGACCAAGACCAGCTCTAGGTCTGCAAGACCAAGACCAAGACCGAACAGTGCAAGACTTATGCAAGACCAAGACCTAGCATGCAAGAGTCTGGGGGTCTTGCGTTTTTTTTTTTCGTATTTTTATTTGTTGGCATAATGCCCTTAATTCTGAGACTGAAATTGTTGGGTCTAAATATGAAGAAAAAACTTCCTATAAACGTTTGTCAAAAATTAGTTTATTTGTGAGATACATACAGGGAAAGAAGTATTGACTATTTGCCACGCCGCATTATATGTAAATTTAATTTGAATTTTAAACAAATTACACAAATGTTAATACATTCCTTCAAGCGTTCTTGCATATAGACCTGAAAATAGTGCCCGATTTTTGGATGTGATTTTAGCCAGTAAGCCCTATAGTAAAGGCTATATTAATACGCATATTCTCATGTAATAAAGTATAAAGTGATAAATTGAAGCACCATCCTGAGTTCTTCACATACAGTGTGTCCGAAAAGGAATGTATTTGGGACCTTGAAAACTATAAGAGTAAAAATATTGGTTAAATGAAAATGTTCTAAAATATTTAATTGCTAGTTGAATTCTGCTTTGATAATGAATTAAACTTAATGAATTTATAATTCATAATAATGAATTTTATTTATCTTTTTCAATTTTCGACATATTTTCAAAAACCAAAAAGTTTATTTTTGAAAACTGCTGATTTTAAGTAATTTTTAAATTTTTGTTTGTACCTACTTAATTTTTTCGACCAAATATAGTACAGAGTTTAAGAGTCGTCTTTGTATTATACTGTGTAATTGGGTTGTTGTTTTTTAAGCGTTCTTTGTTGCTTGTAATGTTCACTGTAATCCGCAATATTATCTATTTTAATCCTGTTCTGAGATATGAAGGTTAAGTGTACGAGAGAAAAGTACAATTTTGGTAAGTTTCATACATTTTTGTTTTTCTTTTAACAAGAATATTACATATTTTATCACTAGGAACCCTTTCTGTTATTTCAATTCGTTAACCCGTTTTTTTTTTGTTTTATGTGTTGTTTTTTTGTTTATTTATTTGTATTTTATTAAACAAAGATAGTACTTAAGAAAGGTTTTGTTTTTGGGCTTATAGCTCTTGTTTTGTTTTTTTTTTATTGTAAAATGGACCTAAGTTTTCTAAAAGTAGCTTTCTCCTATTAACAGAGTTTTCTTGATAGCTGACCAATAATCCTACAAACAACACTTAAATTATACATTTTGATCACCATCTTTACTGGCTTTTTGAAAATATCTCGACAACGAAAAAAGATGGAATATGGAATCATTATTTAAGCAGCACTGAACTAGAAATTAAATAGCATACAAATTTTTCCATTAAACCTATTTCTAGCAATTATGGATTTCAAGTTCCCAATCCTATAATGAGTGAAGAAAAGTACACTTTACCGCACGCGTGTAGGTAAAATTGTTAACGAATTTGTCATTTGCTGAGAAATGCATAACACTGATGTGCAGTTCTTCATTGAGCAATAATAATTTTAGTTTATTTCAAAGCCCAGTTAACGAGCCTGCTAAGAATCGATTTTATAGAAGACGTAAAATCCAGTGACTGATATATATTTTTTCAAACTTATGAAATTTTATTTTGGGAAAATATTCAAAAAAAAATTGTCAAAATATCTGTGTCAGATTATCAAGAGAGATAAATATTTACATTTCAACTCAATTATGGGCAACCATGTATTTAAAAATGAAATGCACGTTTAAATAAAATAGTTCTTGTGATAACACTGCAATTTACAACTGTAAATACACAGGATGTTTCAATACTACACGGACAAACTTAAACAACTGATTCCTTAACTCGAAATGTTTTTTTGAGTATTTTTACTTAAAAAAATTACCTGACTTACTAGTTAAAATTTGTCGCTGTGGTACTTAATATTGAAAAACCAAAATTTTCATACTGACAAAATAAAATACTGTCCCTTTCATTAAACCTTTCTTTACTTTAAAGTACTTCAAAACTTTTTTTTATTTTCTTTGTAAAAATTGCCTCCAGTGAAAATCTCCAAAAAAAATGCAAAACTTGCAAGAGTCTTGGAGCAAGACCAAGACCAAGACCAAGACCGGACTCTTCAAGACCAAGACCACTAATTAGACTGCCAGACCAAGACCAAGACAACATATGCAAGACCAAGACCAAGACTAACCCGGTCTTGGTCTTGGTCTTGCATTTGCTCATCACTAAATTGGCAACAACGTAAATGAAGAAATTATAATCCCCCTTGTATAGTATATTTCAAATATGCGTGAATTCTAATATGTTCAATTCCAAAAATTTAACTTGTATTATTGACCGCACACACTGACATCTGATATCTTCGTGTTTAAGATGTGAATTTTTACCTGGACTTATTTATGCACGCGACAGATATGGAAACCGTACACGGCCGCTGCTTTGATTATCATCAGCAGATTCGTGAAAATAAATTTCAAAGCTGTGCTAAATAATAGGGAGGTTTTCAAAATAAACCGCACCTACCAAATAACACCTTTTTTATATTGCATTTCAACACGATAAAAACGATTGGCCACAACGCGACGTTTAAAGAACCAAACTGGTGCATCGTGTATTTTCTTGCATCGTCTCGAACTCTACGCTCCTGCTAGTCATTGCAGAATTTTGCACTTCAATAAAATTGTTTAGGTTAACACATTTCATACTGTGATACAAAATAATTGAATTGTATCAGATATCATAGTATTACTTATATTTTTATTATTGTGAGGTCAATGTAGCATGCAGCACCAGATTCATCATTAGGCGCCTTCGGTCGCCTAGGATCGAGTAGTACAGTAAGGATCGAAATTTTTACAAAATGCTACTCTGTGGATGTGGGACTCACGTCAAAAAGTAGGGGATTCCAGAAACATTTCGTAACAAACTGCTTTATTTTATGCAAGCATTTTTTAAAAATATTAGTATTAGCAGTAGGTACATAGGTGCATTAAAAAAGAAAATAATAGAGCTCTGCAGAAAAAATTGCAATAAAATCTCTTAAGTCTCTATTACATCAGATAATTTCTTTAAGAAATTTGATCAATTTATCTGAAGTTGGAAATGTAAATTAGAAAATATTTCACCAGCTTCTTTGACGGAAATAACAGGGCTGCTGATTAATTTCTTGATATTGAGACTATACTGATAAAAGGCCATATTATACTGGAATAATGATATCTTTACAGGCCATAATTCGAAATTCGTATCTAAAATTAGTATCTGATTAGCCAGTATAAGTCACTTGGGTTGGTAACCCAACCTTCCTATACCTGCGTACATCTGACCACGATCAAATCAATATCTCGCCCATATTTATTTTTAATTTTATTTATTTATTTAATAACCGGTATCAACCCCATTACAGGAAAATACATGTTGTATTAATACAATAATCAAACCTAACCAAAAATAAATTATTATAAATATATTCAACTTAAAATAATACTACAGGCACTCATATATTAATAGAAACCCATTTTAACAGATAATCAAATAATTTCCCTAATTTGCCTCCTAAAGCCAGAAAAGGTAATGCCCACAATTTCAATACCCTTAGTATTTAACAAATGCAATGCCCTCTCAATAGGGGACTCAGGGGAGTGAATAGGATGGAATGGAATGATATAGAAATCATTCTGTTTTGCCCAAGGATTTTCTGGAGGGAATATTAAAATTTATTTTACCAGGAAGCTCAGGACTCAGGACAAACGATCAGGTCATTAAGAAGTTTGAACACAAATAATATCAAATCAGCATGTCCTGGTATCTGCCTTAATGTTTTCATATTTAAAACTTCCAGAGCAGTATCATAAACATGGTCCTCAGAAATCTGTATACCTATCTTAGATAGATAAAACCTAATGAAATAACAAGGGGACCAAACCATCGAACGATACTCCAAGATACACATACATATACATCCTTTTGCAGGTCTCAACTGACAACTCTCTGCTGTTTCGCAGCACAAAACCCAAGACTTTAGAGGACTTAACTACAATAATATTTATATGTGTATTAAAATTTAATTGATCATTAAAGTAAATGCCCAGATCTTTAATTACATCACAGTATTGGAGTGAGGTCCCCTGTAAGCTGTATGGTGAATTTACTTTTTTAAATCTTCTATGAAAACTTATGTAATTACATTTACCTATATTAAGAAACAAATTCCCGCTAATACACCATTCATTTAGTTTATTTAAGTCACTTTGTAATAGAGTTTGGTCCGCAAGAGAAACAACTGTTCTATAGAAGCGAATGACAGAAAGTCACTATTTTCAAAGCATTGAGTAATGCCATTAATAAAAATAAGAAAAAGCAGAGGGGAGCAATGACTACCTTGGTGAACACCGGAGCACACATTAATGTTATAGGATCTGGCATTACCCAATCGAACCTGTTGAGTCAAGTTTGACAGGAAGCTGGCAAACCAATTGACCACATGACTGGAAATTCACAAAGACCAAGCTTGCTCTGCAAGATACCGCCGGTATCAATCCTGTCAAATGCTCAAGAGAAGTCAGTATATATCACATCCAGTTGACTTCCCTTATCCAAGGCATCCAACAGGTCCTGCTGATATATCAGCAAGTTTGTCACAGTGAGCAAAATCCGTACTGTTGGCCAACTATGAGTTCCTTACAATAGAAATAGATTTGGTCATATATTAGGCTATCCAAGAGCTTCGGAATGGCCGACTGCATGCACACATCTTCGTAATTCTCGATTTTGTTATTTTGTTATCTCCAGATTTAAACATAGATACCACAAAGCTATGGAAGAGAATGAAGAGAGGATAAGAAACAGCACAAACACACTGCAATAAGAAATAGTTTGGCACTCCATCAGGTCCCGAAGCAACTTTAGGTTTAAGTTAGGTATTTTAACGAAAATCAGAGCTACTCATAGTTTAGGATTAGGTATGCGAGTACTATCACACCTCTGTTGAATGACAGTAAAATTTTAATTTGGATTGTACACTGTTGAAAAGAATTGGGCAAAACCATCTGCTATTTGTTCACAGCCTATAAACAAATTATCATTATAATACATAGAATTAGGAACTTTGTTCACTGCTCTCTTACTGCTTAGGTGGTACCAAAAACTTTTGGGATCAGCACACAGATTTTGATCAAGATTTGAAATGTGATGTTGGTAACAGTTAAAATTTTGCATCTAGACTAGACCTAAGATTAGAAAAAGCAATATAATTAGCCACGTTATGTGTGATACAGAATTATTTGTGGGCAATTTTCTTTTGAGTAAGTATATAAATATCTGAGTTCACCAGAGAACCATCTGGGAAAATGGGAGGTTTTGTATCTTTTGATGGGAACAAAAAGAGCTATTGCCATATTTAATGTATGATGGAATTGGGATACGTCTACATTTATATCGAAAGAATTCAGTAACAAATCCCACATAGATAATTATTAATGGCATAATAATCTACATTCCTAAAGTCCTAATAGAATTCCTTAAATTGAACAGTTGTCTCAAGTATGTACTGAAATTTAATATTATCGTATTTCACCCTGCCCTAACCATGGCGTCATCCACAAGCAGACGTAGCTGTGTGGATCATCCAGAAGTTTTTGCTGTGTATGTAGGGAAAGGAAAAAACTTATACCTGACTCTATGAAAAAGGAGTTATCTGGTCCATTTTGGCATTCATTTGGAAGCCCAGTATAAATCATGGGCGCCACACTTAGTAGGTATAACATGCGTTAAACATTTCCGTCAATGGAAGGTTGGAAAGACGAAGTGCGGAAAGTTTGTAGTCCCTGTGGTTTAGTTGAATCCAAGAATCCATCACGATCACTGCTATTTTTGTCTCGTAAATATCAAAGGTGCCAATCGAAACAATATACACAATTGGACAGGCTTCCTTTTATACAACGGTAGCAAATTTGGCTCAATATCCATTGGCGATTCTGCCAACATGAAAGAGAACTATGAGACAGTATTAGTAGTCCTGATAGAAGTTAAGTATGAAGAACATGAGTGAATGATAAACTTTCTCCTTGAACAACAGAATATATTATATACAAACGATTCTCGTTTTGTATGTCTTTGGGATAGCAAAGTATTAACAGAAATTAGCCTTTAAGCAATATTATGATTCAAGGAAAACAAAACGTAATCAACAAATATTTGGTTGCGAGAGGAAAAATCATATTTCCACCCCTGTATATCAACTTGGGGCTTATAAAGCAATTTCTGAATGCATTAATTCGAGATGTACATTGTTTTGGATACTTGGCACGCACATTTCCTAGCACGGAAAATCTGAAACACGAAATATCTGATGGACCTAAGATAAGGCAGCTTAATAAAAATCCACAATTCACTCAGTGAAATCTAACGCTTGGTGTTTATTTGTTCAAGTGGTAGAAAATTCTGGAATTCCTCAAGTGGGATTTCGCAACTTGCACGTGTGTCTTCCGTTTCGTTCTTGGTCGAGGTAGCATCGGGTAGTGTAACAACTCTTTCTCTTTGGTCGCCATTGGAGGAACACGTGGCAATCGTTCAAGGACCGTTATGTCTCCCCAAGGAAGAATCGGACGTCCTTGCCAGGAAAAATTCCCGTTAACGCCGATATTCAGGCCGGGGGAGACCGGATGTTCCCGTCCATCATTTTTGTCTGTGCCGTTTGCAGAATTTTCACCCCCATCTTAGTAAGTTATTTCCCGTAATCAAAGGAACAAAATTCTATTTTTTTTTTCCTTAAATTACTAGTTTTATTAAAAGTATGCAGTGAATTAAAATCTTGCTTAATAGAGTATCTTTTAGCAGCAGAAATATAATAATAACATTCGTGCATGCATGTTCTTTTCAATACAGAAGATTAGAAAGAGATAAATACATCAAAACTGATCTTTCAAAACAAAAACATAATATGAATGTATTAGGCCATCTACTGTTTTTGTTTTTAATCTTAAGTCTACAGTGCTTTACACGTCGAATCTACTGCCTTCGCAAATTTAGATCGGGCAGCACAGTTCCTTAGTTATTTTTTGGATGTCGGGCATGCCGTGGGCAAAGTATACAGAACGAACAATAATTCACACTCGCGTCTATACACAGGAATATCACTATGGCTTCCTGGCTTCCGCATGCGCAGAGTACGAGTGGCCGAATATATCAGAATTACCCATGTCTTTACGGTCCAGTGTCCAAGGTCTGGTAGTACAGTGGTCAGACACTGTGGTTGTGATACAGGCGGTCCGAGTTCGATTCCCGTTCCCATGTTTTTTTTAATTTTTTTTTAAGGTTATGTTTGTTTCTTTATTTAAATTTGGGTTAGTTTTGTTTCGTTGCGCCCCGGAGCGAGCTGAAGGCCATACGTGAAGTCCTAGACGCTTGTAAACGAACTCACCCGTACTCGTCTCATGGTGGAAGCCAAGAAGCCAAAGTGAAATTTCTGTGTATAGACGCGAGTGTTAGTTGGCCTGGGATGAGTTTCTATTGGGTTTGCTCCCGGTGCTAGCGGGGAGTGGAGGGCAATGCATGATCTTTATCTAATATTTGAAGATACGTAACAATATAACGTAAGGCATACCGTTTACTGAGCAAAATGCTTTACATCGCCTCAGAATCACACATGATCCTTTTAGACCAATAGAAACGTGGAACAGCGACTTAACCTTTCGGTATTTTATATGTTATGTTCGGACTTTGGACGGCGCAGCATATCAGACGACAAGAAGCTATATCACTGTGTGCGTTTTACGTTTTTATTGGCCGACACGGCTCAGGTGCGATTGTAAACGTGTTTTATCACATCTGCAAATATTGAAACACCTTGCATTACCCTAAACTCTCTTCGCTCCGAAGAATAATAACTTACCACTTACCAACATACCCAACCCAAAAATATGAGCAAGTCTGCTAGTACTCGAGACACTGAGGTGTATAAACAACTATTTTTTAGAGCAACCGATAACTGCTTTAAATTAAACTTATTGCTATTCAACATTCAATCGGTTAGAAGCAAATTAGACGAATTGATTCTTTTCGTGGATAGTATAAATTACCCGCATTTTATCCTTCTGACTGAGCATTGGCTTAAGGTTGACGATATTAGTTGTGACTTAGTTGTTGAGAGGGTATTTGAGGTTGCTGTTGTGCAATCCTTAAATCTTCATGCATACATTGTTTGTTTGTACAGAAGTACAGATTCTAATTTTGAATTATTCTTGGGTCAACTTCAGCGTTTATTGTTTAAATTGCCGGTACATGCACGTGTTATATTGGCAGGGGATTTTAATGTTAATTTTCTCAATAAAGCCCACATTAAGACACAATAATACCTTGAGAACTTATTGTTGACTTCCAACCTTCACATGCATGTGGAGTAGGGTTGCCAGACGTCCCGTATTTCCCGGGACGTCCCGTATTTTTGCCATAAATCTGATTGTCCCGCCGGGACAGCTGATGTCCCGTATTTCGGCAATATGTCATAAAATGACAAAATCAATAAAAAATGCACGCCCGGTGTTTTATTCTTAATCATCTGCAAGAGTCCTTTTGCCTGACGAGTCTTGGTCTTGCGTAAACACATTTCTGACAAATAGATGTCTATGGTCCAGGGAATTGCTTTCAGTGGGCCTCGTGGTCCAGTGGTTCAATGCTGTGTTTTTGATACGGCTGCCCGGGTTCGATTCCAGCGGCAAGACATAGTTTTTTGAAGGTTATGTTTGTAAAACGTTTTTTCTTCTTGATTCTGGGTATGTCTTGGGTTAGTTTGGGTTAATTTTGTTTGGCTGCGAAGGGCAAGGAGTGATGTGAAAAAAAAATACAAATTACAAACGTAAACATTGTGATGCGTCGGGCATCTCGTGTAGATGGTTAAGAATAAAATATCTGCGCCCGACGCCGCTGTGCTTGGCAAATCGGTTGTTTGACTTGGAACTAGCCGCCAGACGGCAACTTAATAGCCTGACCACTAACTCAGTGGCTTGGTTTGTTTACTATTTTAGGATTTCTAAGAGTTAACTTCGCGCAACCAACAATAACTAAACCAAGAAAAACGTTTTACAAACGTAACCTTCAAAAAATATGACAGCATCGACGGGAATCGAACCCAGGCTGCTGTATCACCGACTCAACATCTAACCATTGAACCACCAGAGCACTTGATGGCAATTCATTGCGCCGTAAAGACATCGGTTAACTGAGGATTATGCGTTATTGGTCAGGCTGATTAGTTGCCACCCGGCGGCTATTCGTAAATTGAGTATCACCGCGGCTTTCAAAAACGCGCGCGCGAACCGCTGACTCATACTAACCATTAACCATGATACAATAACGGAGTATCATCAGAGACAAGGTAAACTAGCTTTTCAAAACGCAATCTCAGGGCTCGTCAGGTGGTGGATTGCTTTTCTGAGCAGCTTTCTTTATCCGCTAATCTGACACTTTACGTACACTTGTTTTGTTTGAGTCTGTTTGGTGTTCGGTGTGGCTACAATTGCTACATTCTACAATATTGAACTTAAACTTCACTGTGATTGATGGAAACATTTTATGTAAAATATTGCAGTCATTGTAGCCAAACCGTCACCAAACAGGCCTTGTATTTTGTGATTATTTCGAGGGATACTAACAGTTTTATAAATTTGTGAAAACCAACAACGAAATCACTCATAAAATATTGACCCATTTGTTTTGGTGTATAGAATGTAATTTGTAGCTTTGGGTTCGATTAAAACTTTATCAAATTTGTCTTGTTTCATCTGTCCCGGGCAAATTAAGAAAATCCCGTATTTTTAATCCAGTGTCCCTTAATGTACCAAAAAAAATCTGGCAACCCTAATGTGGAGGGATCGACACGTATAACAGCAGCGTCAACTTCCTGTATCGACTATGTATGTACTAAATTTCAAGAGGCCTTTATTCAGAATCAAATTGTAAATCAGGATTTATCGGATCACGAGGCAATAATATCTAGTTTTAATTTTTCTGTAAAAAGGGGTAATATCGCACCACAGCCAAAAAGGAGAATTTTTTCAGGATTAAGATTTGCAGTTTTTGCTAGAATTTGTGAAAATACTCAATGGAGTCTTGCTCTTTCTCACAACAATCCACTGAGCAATCTTTATACAATTGTAAGTTAGGCTTTTGAAAGAGCGTTTCCCTACCGGTCAGTAAAAAAAAATCCTGCAAACCTTGGTTCACCAAAGGTCTGCAGTGCCGAGTTAACCATTAGGCGGATTAGGCGGCCGCCTAGGGCCCGGTAGCTTAGTGGGGCGCGGAATTCGTACCCATAAATAAAAAAAAACCTATACAAAATCATATTAATTGGTAAAGGCACCGAATATTACGTAGTTAATATTCGGTGGTAAAGGTGCGTACAGACTTGGCGAGACGAGACCGAGACGCGCCGCGAGCCGAGCCAAAATTTCAAGTGTGGACGTGGCTCGCGGTGGGCTCGCGAGTGAGTGAAGCCTTAAATGATGTTAATTATGAAGAAATTATTAATAAATTTGCAAACGAAAAAGTGCGTAAAAGACATTTGTAGTTTTTAAGTTGAGTAATAATATGAATATATTTGGTTCTTGTTTTTTTTTATTTATTATAATAATGTTATTTTTGATGTTTGTATTTGTTATTTATTCTATTTAATTTAATTAACGATTACCTACATTTTGTAGTATTATGTTGTTTAGTGTCTCACTGTTGTTTCACATTACATTTTACTTTAACTATAAAAAAAAATTATAATTTTTTTTCAATTTCTTAACCAACATAATCCCATATCTATCCGAAATCATGATCTACCCCTTTTTTTTCTCTTTCCAATAATGGGCCAAAATCCTTACGGTCGCCTAGGTCCCGATAAAGCCCTAAACCGGCACTGATGAAGGTCTCCTCTCGTAATATGCGTTGCTTGCATACACTAAGAAAACATTTTCTAAATTGTACTTTCTTTATAACATATTTTAATAAGTACAAAGGCTTGTACAAAAAACTTGCAAAAAGGAAATATTTTAATGATCGACTAACTAATGCTGATAATATACAAAAGGAGAGCTGGTGTGTGGTGCGGGATCTGACTGGACAGAGGAGACGTTACACTGCTTCTGATTTGAATGCCGATTCACTGAACAACTTCTTCACTTCGATGGCGTCAAACATAAAGGTCGATAGTTCATCATCATCTGCCAGTGGCAACCCCTTCCGATGTATGGATGCCTGCAATGCAGCATCATTTTTCTTTTTTCCCACTACCTGGAGGAAATTAAAAGAGAGTTACTTTCTATAAAAAACAGAAATGAGTCGGGATGGGATAAAATTTCAGTGAAAGTTTTAACGTCACTTCCAGGTACGGCTTTAGCCGTTCTGGCAGAGGCCATAAATCGATCCTTTTGTGCTGGTGTATTTCCTGACAGCTTAAAGTTGGGCAAGGTGATTCTTCTTTACAAGGGTGGAGATTTGTGATCGCCCTCTAACTTTCGGCCGATTTGTCTGCTCTCCTCAGTCTCAAAGGTAGTTGAGAGACTAATAAAATGCCGAATGCTCAAATTCCTTGAAAGGCACAACATTGTGACCCCAAATCAGTTTGGCTTTCAGGATGCAAGAGGCACAAATGACGCAGTATTCTCTTTGCCTTCGGAACCTTTACTTGCGGTTGGATAGTGGAAATGTGGCTGCAGCAGTCTTCTGTGATCTTACGAAGGCTTTCGATTGTGTTGATCAATGAATGCTGTTGCGAATGCTTGAGTATTATGGGTTCCGAGATGCTTCATTGCAATGGTTTTCATCCTACTTATCGGGGAGGGAACAATCGGTAGTGTTTCCAGGGTAATACATCCAGGGTACATCCGATATCTAATGGTGTGCCACAGGGCTCTGTATTATTCCTGATTTATGTCAATGACCTTCCTAATATCGGCATATCGGGAAAATTTACCATGTTCGCCGATGACACCACAATTTTGTAGCACAATAAGTCAGCAGATGATCTTCTTCTTCATAGAGATATGCTCTGATATGGAAATTTTTGAAGACTGGTATAGGAGCAACAGTTTAAAGCTGAATGTGGGACAGACCCACATGGTGTCCTTTAAATATACCCTCCCGGATTGCAGCCTGAGCTCAGAGCCTCATGAGGTTCAGGGGGTGCATAGGTTCTTGGGGTTGTATATTGATGGAAACCTCAAACTTTCCTCTCACATATTGGAAACCTCTAAGCGAGTCGCACGTGGCTGCTACGCAGTGAGAATCGTGGCTTATCAGTTGGGTGAAGAAATAGCCAGAGGGGTTTATTTTGCTTTGGTCGAGGCTCAGCTCCGTTATGGCATCTGTTTTTGGGGTTCATGCAGCAATTATCTTTTTCAATCACTGTTCGTCTTGCAAAAGAGAGCACTTAGATATTTGTGTGGAATCAATGCATTTCAATCTTGCAGACCATTTTTTAAATCTCGAAGGATTTTAACTATGTGTGACAGTAGACTCTACCAAATCATCCCATTGTGTACTATTACCTATACCTCATTCAGCACTAACAAAAAATTCACTATTTTATGCAAGTAAAAAAATCTTTATCACCTTCCTCTAAAACTAAGGAAAATTGAAAGTAAAATCAAATTTAAAAGAGAGGTGAAAAGTTTGTTGTGGGGTAGGGCATATTACATGTCTGAATTTTGGACTGATAACTGTGTGAGAGAGCTGTGATATTTCATTTTTATTTGTTCCATAGGTTTTTAATCATGTGTTGTTTTTAATTGTCTGTTTGAAATTTTATATAAGGTGTAATCTTAGGTTGAATGTTTTGTCTTCGGATTTTAGTGCCTTTGTACATACAGTTTATTTGAGTATAATGCTTTTGCTAATTTGACGATTTTATTGTTCCTCACATTTTTTTACTTTGTCAATAGGTAAAATCATTTACTTTGAATAATAAAGCTTGTTTTCAATTTGAATTTGAACTTAAACATATCCTATATAGATATGCACAAATATTTGAGCAGTCCTCGTAAAATCACTGCGCTACTGCGCATGGTTATGTTGTCACATCAAAATTTCCAAGAAATGTTTGAATTTACGAACTCAACAAGGTACCGTCTCATCTTTCGACGATTCATGCAGTTTAGTCTATAAATGTACTGTTGTACTTAAATCTCGTCAAGAAACAACAGTAAGGTATTGTAAACAATTTTATTACTAACACAATATTCACACGTGATGCGTGGAGACCAATAAGATCGTGCAAAACGATTTATCCGTTAATATAAAATAATGCAACGTTGCCGGTAGTAGCGACAACGCTGTATTGTCTGTGTATGTCAATATTGTCAATGCCAATTCGCCAATTGTCATATTGTCAATGTCATCTCGAGAAAAAAATTCCGGATGTCACCTGCATTTACTCTTGCTGTAAATTGTACATATTTTAATTTTATACGCTTTTTTGTAGTTTTCTTAAAATAAGTTAGTATAGAATAATAGTTATAGGGTTGTTCCAATTATTGTTGCTGCCATTAATTTCGAATCGAATGGCATTTTCAGTCATATTCTCAACTATAACAAAATGGTCATTTCTTGCCGCCTTTGCTTAGCACAATATTCAAAGGAAAAGTTAAGCAATATCTTTACATGTAACATAAAACATTCCTCAGACTCCTTAGTGGATCTATTGTTTTGGGTATTTGCAGTGGAGGTATGTGATTTTAAAATTTATAGATTCTAACCTCACATTTATTTTCGGGTATTTCATTCAAGAACTTATTTATGGAAAGCGGTTATATCTGTGTTATTTTATCACGTTCGTTTTTAAATGTACTATGCCTATGCCTATGATACTGTAATTCATTTGGTTCAAACATGAAAAGTTGACCCTCGAATTAATCTAAAGAAGCTTTCGATACATTCTACCTACATCACAGTCTCTTTAAAATACTTCCATAAATTGTGTTGTTTTTATAATATATTCGTTGGATGCTGTGCTAGAATTAGATAATTGATTAAGTCGAGAAAAAAAATAATGTAGTTTTGTTGTGTCGAGGAGAAAATTCACATTTAACAAGCTCAAAGCTATTTTTTTATATTCTTATGTAAAATATTAACACTGTGTTGACCTGCTTATTATATATATTATTATAATGTTTTAGGTTGATGTAACAGATCAATATACAAAAGATATCTGTGAAGAATGTCTTCTTCTGATAGAATATGTTGTGGAAATCAGGAATACATTTCAAAAGAATCAAAAAACCTTACGACAAAATGAAAATGTCATGGTATGTGAAGAGTTAGAAAATCAGTCATTAGACACTATTAAGGTTAGTTAGGATTATACTTACCTATAATCCCAGTTTTAAATTTGTGAAAGAAATGGTACTTAGGATAGAAATATTGTGCTTTGTTGTTCGATTTTAAATTTTCATTCAAATTGTATATTCGTATAGGGTACAGTAAACTTCATTCTAGTATAATTTGTCAAGATTTCTCATGTCTAGTCAGCATAAGACTTTTGCTGTCAGTCAACTCGCATAGTGAAGGCTTGTTGAGAGAAATCCAATGACTTTTAGATGTCATGCCTAATTAAAGTGCTATTGACTGCCACTAACTCTTGCTTAGTTCTGTATCACACTGATAAAACGAAATTAGAAGTATTCTGCCCTGTTACACACTGTCGTGCATGTGGTGATATTCATATATTTAGATTTAATTCCTGATATATCACACTCACTTTTTACGTAGTTTCAGTGCATATACATCCCAACATAGTGCTCAAACGGATGCCTGACTATCTCCTTTTTCCTCTCGTAAAATGTTTGTTATCGTATGACTTTTGAAATAAAAGAAAATTAAAATCATATAATGAGAATTGCACTATTATTACAGTATTTTTATTAAGTATGTATTCCGAATAATATTTGTTTCAGGAGTCAAAATTTTGCCAAAAAGATGTGGAAAATTGGTCAGAAAGATGTAATACACCAACAGGCAGTACAAGTAAATACTCGTATGGAACATCATCACCAAGGGTTAGAGTAACTTTAGCAACATTAGAGGCTATGTGTCCCCTAATGGTCCAAATTGACAAATTAGAAACTTCTTCAGAATATATGCAATATAGGAAATTTAGAAATGGAAGATTTAGGAAGAGGAGCTATAGACACTTTAATATTGATTGCAATCTCTTGGTAATGTAAATAAAAGTATTCAATTTTTTATTTAACAAAGGTTTTGAACATTTCAACAAATGATTGCAAAGTAATTGTATCACAACCAGACTATGAAGGATTTAATAATGTAGTGAAGATAATGCCATGCATACCACATAATGTGCTTGCGAACTGTTAATGTTGAATAAATGTCTGTAAACGCAAGTAAGGAAATTGCTTGGCTTTTATGAGACTGCATAATATATAATTTAGCAAAAAACTAGAACAAATTTAGGTCTTATCCACAATGTTAAGTTAGTACTTAAAATGTATTTTGCCAAAATCAAGGTGGTTATTTAACCAATATTATGTCAGCCTCAATTTCATGCCCGTTATGTTATGGTTATTTTGCAAACTTTGTTACTTGTGCCATTAAAATTCGTAAATTTTAACGTTTGATATAAGAACACTTCAGAAAATTATTTTTAGATCAATTTTTGCAGATGTGTAATTTTCACTTTGCATGTGCCCCTTATTTATTTTCGAAACATCTTGCATTCGAAAATGACAATCCTCAATAAAAAGTGTCACATCCTTGACTTAACAGAATCCTATTGTCCTGATTTCTTTTAATGATGTAGATAGGGCGATTAATTACTATATTAGTTAAACAGTAATGTGGCAAAAGGCTGCTACCCTTTTAATAGTGGTATGATTTTTAAATAATGTACCTACTTGCTGCGTATCTAATATCTACGAACTTTTTTAAAAAATATTTTATTTAAAAGTAAGGGTTAATAATTTAATTTTTTTGCATAGTTCTGATTTAGTCAAGTTGAACTCAGGAGTTGAAACAATGAGGAAGTGAACATTATTATAACCCACCAGCATCAGGTGAAGTTTCAATGACATTTGCTATGATGCAAAATCAATCGTTGATGTCGAGGTGTCATCTGCATAATAAATGTGCTATTTTTAAAACGGGCATTTTGGCCGTAAAGTTATCTGTGATAATGGATTGAAAAATAGACAAATGGATGTTGACATGACACATTGGATAGTTAACCATTTTTTAATAAGTTGTACCTACAGGTCTGTTTCTTGCCTTTGGGACGAATATTGAGATTTTCACAACCATACCCCAAACATGCTTAAGTTTGCTGATATTTTCCTTTTTCCTATGAATCCTGTAAACTCAATCCTGCCTTGCTGTGGTACTGTTTTAAAGAGCCCCAACATAGAGCCCTTTATGTTCTATTCAATTTTATTTATGCGCAAATGCTCAGTTTCGAATTTATAAATTAAAAACATAATTATTATTATTTAAACTATTTCTCTTTTGAATTTGGAAATGGTGTATAATTTTGCTTAGAATCTAATTTTCACACGTAAACATCCATTCACTTTTCTTCCACTTTTAGCCGTTATAATTTTTTAAACAATTGTATATATTTTAGGATGATATTTGCAGTACGTTAGATGATAAAAAACAGTTTAAAACCGAGATTTTAAAAAAGGATATTGACATCTCTGCTCATTCGTCTATGGTGTCAAAGGCTGTCAACACTGATGAATCGTGTTTTTCGAACTCAGTGTCCCCATGGAGTTGGGGACATTTTGAAGCATTACCATTGTTGAATTTATCAAATGATAAGAATAAGAAAAACGAGAATGATTCTGATGAGAGTCTGATGGTAAGTAATCATGCTTTGATAACAAAATTGAAGCTAAATATGGGAGGATAACATTGGTTAGTTTGGAGCTAATTGCTGCCAGGCAGACATATTCGTTTGTAATCGTTTGATTTCATCTAGCGTACACTTACCTTCATTACTGTGTGCAGTATACGCCAGTATGCAACGACAAGTTGCATACATTACATTCGTCGAATTTATTTAACGTTTCAGTGTCCAAGACCAATGCGCCCTAAAAATTCATTTTTGTGAATTACTTATCTTCTTTAGATTTCTATTGAAATATTATAAGAAAAGGGTAGATTTATTTGCAATTTTTCACTTCTTTGAGATTTAGCGCAAGCATTAGCGATACGCCTGAAACTGAAGATAGCCTTGGAAAAGATCAAACCGAAATCAACCTAAAAAACTGGACACCTCCAGACTACAAGAGAAGAATGTCAGATCGGATCTCAGTAGCGAATTGAACAAGGAACTGGAACGCATAAAGAACAATAAGATGGAACAGCAACCACTGGAATTGTAAGAAACGGTTGAAAATTTCATAAAAATGGTCGCGACCGAGAGGTTGGGATATCAGAAGAGACGTAGCAAAAGTAAATGGATGACCGACGAAAATTTACAGATGCTGGACGAAAGTAGACAACACAAGAATATTAATCACGGCGAATATATAAGATTGAACTCACTGATAAGATCGTAAATTAGAAAGGCCAAAAGAAAATGGTTGGAGGAAGAATGCGAGAATATTGAATACCTACAACAGACCCATAATACTCGAGAGGAGCGCAGAAAAATAAAGGAGCGCAGGAAATAAAGGAAGCCTCCGGCGTATATAAAAAAACGACCTCCAACAATACTTCCAGATGACACATTCAACATTCAAAACTCATGCAGATTCTGAGACAAACTGACATAGATGGCAACTTATACTGGTGGCAATCAGCAAGTATTACAACGCAAGATATTACTACTGAAGATATTGAAATTCGTAGAGGAGTTAGACAAGGATGCGTCTTATCCCCTCTGCTTTGTAATCTATTCTCCGAGACCATATTTACAGAAACTTTTGAAGGCCAAGAAATGGGAGTGAAAGTAAATGGAATGCCCTACGATGATCCTGAATCAACACCAACCAAGAGCGTGGAAGAGCTGGTGAGACACTGTAGGCGAAATGGGACTCAGGTGATCATCGGCTGTGATACTAACGCACACCACACAACCTGGGGAAGTACCAACACCAACAATAGAGGTGAGTCATTACTGCAATATATTATGGCAAATAACTTAGACATAATTAATGTAGGGAGTAAACCTACCTTTGTTAACACAGTTAGGAAGGAGGTCATAGATGTAACACTAGCCTCAAACTATTTGAGTAATTACGTCACAAACTGGCATGTATCTGATGAGGAAAGTTGTTCAGATCACAGATACATCACATTTAATATAGCAGCGGAAAAAACTGCTACTACCTATCGAAATCCTCGGAAGACGGACTGGGAAGCATATGCGGCCGACCTAGAACATAGACTTCCGTAAAGGAACACAGACTTAGAGATGGTTGTGGAGCAATTCAATGGCGCAATCATCACTGCCTTCTTACAACAGGGAAATCGGCCAGGAATGTGCCCTGGTGGAGTGAGGAACTTGCGAAGTTAAGAAGGCAGGTTAGAAAAGACTTTAACAAAGCAAAAATAACTGATTAGTGGGAGGTATATAGAACTACACTGACCAGTTTCAACAAAGAGCTGCGGGGAGCCAAGAGAAGGTCGTGGAGGAAGTATTGTGAGGAGATAGAGAGCTCTCAAGAATGCGCTAGACTTCAAAGAATTCTCTCAAGAGGCCCCCTAACGTCAATAAATTCGCTAAAGAATGATCTTGGCGAATATACTAATACGGGAGAGGAAACGGCCAAGGAACTCCTAAGGGTTCACTTTCCCGGCTCACAGATAGTAGATCATGCTCAAGGGGGGTGGACTGAGCTAGAACCTCGAAGGGCGTCCAGGGAAGACTGGCAGACCTCGAAGGAAGTGATTAACTATCAGAAAATCGAGTGGGCAGTAAACACATTCGAACCATACAAATCCCCGGGAATGAATGGGATTTACCCTATAATGTTACAGAAAGCAACTGAACTAATGTACAGGATACTCTGCAGCATTCTAAGAAGCAGCCTAGCCTTTGGATAATACCAAAAGCCTGGAGACACATTAGGGTAACGTTTATACCGAAACCTGGGAAAACAGAACAGGATACGGCAAAGTCCCTAAGACCCATAAGTCTTATGTCCTTTGAACTTAAGACACTTGAAAAACTTTTGGACAGGCATATTAGGGACGGTGTATTGATAAACAGCCCACTGCACCCCGACCAGTATGCCTACCAGACAGGTAAGTCAACACGAACAGCACTCCACCAGCTGGTCAAGAGGGTGGAGGATACACTGGAAAACAGGGAGGTGATGCTGGCCGCCTTCCTGGATGTGGAGGGGGCGTTTGACAACACCTCCTTCGACTCAATAACCAGTTCCCTTGGGCAAAGAGGAGTTGAGGGCATTTGCTGTCGGTGGATTAACTCCATGCTGAGGAGAAGGTTGGTAGAAGCAACCGTCGCGTCGCTGGGAGCGCGCTGGTGGCTCGGGTGCATCGAAGATGTCCGTAGGGCGGAGTGTTATCTCCGCTCCTGTGGAACCTGGTGGCGGACGGCCTACTCAGGACGCTCACGGATGGGGGACAGTGTGCACTCGGATATGCTGATGACATAGTCATCATCACCCGAGGCAAATTTAACTCAACGGTTAGAGAGCAGATGCAAAATACTCTGAACCGGACTACAAGATGGGTAGATCTGGAGGGTTTAAATATTAGTCCCAACAAATCTAACATCGTAGCTTTTACTCGAAGGCACAAGGTGGGGGATCTAGGACCACTTAGCCTGAGTGGACAAAACATACAGATCTCGAACGAGGTAATGTATCTAGGGGTAACAGTGGACTCGAGACTTACCTGGAACCGACATCTGGAAAATATCACCAAAAAAACGGTAGCATCACTCATGATTACCAGACGCTTACACGAGAAACAGGGGGGATTAAGACCAGACATGATGTATTGGACATACAAAATGGTGGTAAAACCTATCCTAACATACGCCTCTCTGGTGTGGTGGCCCAAGACACAACAGAAAAGCGCGATTTCACAACTGGGCAAGGTACAAAGACTCGCCTGTCTAGGAATGACGGGGGCAATGCGGACCACTCCAACTGCGGCCATGGAGACCCTCCTGGACCTCCCGCCTCTACACTTTGTGATAAGGGGGAGGCCAGGCTGGGGGCACATAGACTGCAGCAAACAATCACCGGTACTAGAAGGACGGGTCACATGACAATCGCTGATCTTGTGGGGGGAGATCTTTTAATCATGAAAACGGACCACATGCAAAAGCGATACTGTTTTAATAGATCATTCGAGGTGAACTTTCCAAGTAGAACCGAATGGGAAAATGGACTAACAGCTATCAGAAGGCAGGACCAAACCTGGTTCACAGACGTGTCAAAAACTGCAACTGGTACTGGATCAGGAGTCTATTCTGCTAGTCAAAGTCAGAGCAAATACTATGCACTGGGTATGTATGCTTCTGTTTTCCAAGCAGAGGTATACGCCATACTTCAGTGCGCCATAGAGAATAATAGGAGGGCCAGTGGCGGCTCGTGAGGTTTTAAATAGGTAGTGCGCAATTTAAGTAGTTTTTTTCGTACGAATAGGGGGATGCCCGCTGCAAGCTCTGACGGAGTGTTATTGAACATCTTTTTGTCGATGGTTAGCCCTTCGACTTTGCCGTTTCCTAGCTTTAAAGTGAAATTCCATTCGCCACAAGATTTCGGGGGTTAAAATGTCTGGTGAAAGACCGACCATCCTTTTTCTTGGCACATGTTTGGTCTAATTTTAAAACCGGCATCGGTCGCCCTAACCTCTTTATTTCAATCTTTTTATTCAGATCCAATGTAGAGAAAAGTTATTTTTAATAATATTGTCAACTGAATTTATGCCCCCACAGCAATTGTCAGAACGCGAACTACTAGCCATGACAGTAGAATAATAGTATATAAATAAAAATATAAAACACCAAATAATATTACGTACACTAAACTCACGAGTTTATATGCAGCTAATTAACAAGCGTCAACGTACCGAACAAAACAAAAATAAATTCACGGCTCGACTGGAGTATACAGAATAATACTTATAATAGTAGTATGTAATATTTGCCCTAAAAAACGATTTACCTCCCACTTTTTCCACACAAGCTGAATTTTTCAGGACGTATAATAAATGTGTTGCATCAGCCGTAGCTTGAAGACGAAGAGGCTGGACATATTTAATTAGGGCGTAAACACATGACGTCTCTTATTATTTATTGTTATACCATTGTTAGTTTATAAGCAAAAAATATGGGATTCGCTCTATTACCTTGTCGAGACATAAGCGAAACTTTTATAAAGAATATTTTTTTTTCATTTAGGCATTTCCGTTTTGTTAATTGAGTGTTATATTTAAAAATAACTATTTTTTAATTAAATTTTTGCACGGTTGAAACCGAGATATTTACATTTAAATTTTTTTTCGGCCATATGGGCTAATGCAAATGATTTTCTTTGAATAATTATCAAAAAATACTTCCTACAAAGACCTTATTGTGCATTGGACCAAAAAATAAGTATTTTTTCCTCTACACGATGGTACCAATATCTCGATTTTTGATGATAGTGTCCTTTTGTGGAGTCTAATTTTGTATTACCTCCGGAATAAGGGTTATCTTATCATGTACTTTCATCTCTGAAAAAATCAGCTTGTGACACCATACTATATACGCAAGAATTGCAAATTATCA
>MU188911.1:0-13280 GCA_016904865.1 Pissodes strobi
ATTCACATTCTTATGCCATTTTGCCTCCTCTACATGATGACGTAATTCGATTTTTGGATCCGACGTTTCGTTTCTTCGTTATCATCATCAAGTACTATTGATGAGGGTTTTTTTATCCGAAACGTCGGACAAATGGAAATAGCGATATGTTGTTGAATTTAGGATTGAAATTGAAGTTTTTTTAGGAATAAAATAAATTTTTTCGACTATTTAAAAAAACAAAGTTGATGATTGTTGCTAAGAAACGAAACGTCAGACTGAAAATGTAATAACACCAACTTGAAGAGCAGGAAAAGTAGCAATGGGAAAGTGAAATTTGTATTGTCATATCTTTTCAAATAAAGTCAGATAAAAATAAAAACGAAATCGAGAAAATTCGGGTTTTCTCAAATATCTTCGGAAGTAATCGGATTTTTTTACATTTCGAAGCATGACGTTGTAGGGTTCAGCAAGGCACACCTTTTCTCTAATTTAATCATCTTTGTACCTCTTCTGGTTTGCGAGATCCCTGTACTGTGCATTCTTATATGGGACACCGTGTATATATGATTTCTTTAAAAAAAATTCTCTGTAAATATTTGTCATTTTATTTTTTATCACTCGGTAATTTTGACTGAAAATTATAATTATCATTTAAATCATACAGCATACATATACTAAATAATTATATGGTTGTTTTCTAGGTTTCTTAAATATATGCCAGTACTTTAGTTGGTCCACTATGTACATAAAACCGAAATGGAACATTGTTGTAAATATTGTTAAAAACATATTGCTGCTTAAAACAATTGAGAAATTCTCTTTTTGCATTTTTCTTGGTCCAGTATACCTTTTTATACTTTTTAGTAATATAGCCGTATTTTCATATTTTTCTTATTCGGAAAATCTAAAATTATGCTTTATCAAATTAAAATATTAATTGTTATTCAAATATTGAATTAATCTAAGTTTATCTTACAGCTATGTTTAAAAATACGATTAACATATGAAGGTCTCCGGCGGTAGCGTCATTGTCGTTGGATTTCATTTCTATTGATCACAATAACAAAAATTAGCACGTATACTTGGCCTACCTTGAAAAATATTGCTGAGTGTTTGTGATCATATAACATTGATATCTTGATTTCATTGATAGTAGACATTGCCGGGATTGTTTAGAACAATATTAAATACATTGGATATTTAATACATGTATGAGTTATTTACACCTTTTGACTGACATCAATTATATTGCCTTAAATGATGATTTGAATTGGATATTAGCATTTTTTTAAATTATTATTATCCCTCCCAGAGTATGCGCATTCTCTAAGAAGGCTAATGATTGTTTTTCAGTGTAAATTACCTCACAAAAGTTAGAAGTTTTTCGCTTAGTATTTATAACATAATAGATACACTTTTAATACTTATGTTTTACTTATAATTAATATTAGCTGTCTTTTGCGAGATTGATGTTGATGACGGCCGGGTTGTGTTGATTTAGCGTTCTAAGTACTATACGACTGTAATTATCCTTATCCCATCCATGATTGTTTATTCTATCTTTATGTTGGCTTATTCTTGTATATTATACTTAATCTAAGTTTTTCTTTTATTAACTTATATGCTATTTATTCTGTTATTTCTATGTTTCTATACTTTAAGGATCCTTATTTTATTTATGTTCGCGTATTTTTAATCTTTTAATGTTTATCTATATCTACGTATTGTATCTATCTCTATGCATTGTATCGATCGATACTTTTGTGAGGTATTTTCTCAAAATTTTCCTCCTAATTTGTGATTTTCTCCATATGATACTTATCACTGCTACCTGTGCCATACTATTTTTAACTTATTTTCCTTTATTTCTATTACTATTTTCTCGTTTACTATCTTCTCATATACAGTCTACTTTTCCTTATAACTTTATATATACATCTATACATATGTATCCCTATGTGGATTCCAATTTCATCTCCTAGGTCGTCATGTTGCTCAAGTGTCTGTTATGATCTTCCCTATAAGGTACTTCTCTGCGACAGTTGGCTACAACATTCCCTATATGGCCTTTATTTGCTTTCTAGCTTCTCCTTTATTTTAGTTCAATATTATAATTCTCGTACTCTCAATACTATAACTCTTTAATTTCTCTTATAATTAAATGGCTATGTGTTTTTTCTGTGACTTTCCCAATATGGTACTATCGTTAAACACTTCCATTTAAAATTATAACCTTTTTCTCCAGTTACTCATATCTCAATTTCTCCTTTTGCTTCTCTAATGCCTACGTGTTTTTACAATGATTTACCCAATGTGGTACCTGTCATTAACACTTGCATTGAAAATTAAAACTTTTTCTAATTATTTATACCTCTATTTTTCTCTATATCAACCTTCTTTCGACGCCTACATATTTGCATTATGATTTTCTCTATTATCTCAGATACTGATCATCAACATTCGCGTTGTTTGCATTATGATTTTCTCTATCATCTCAGATACTTATCATCAACATTCGCGTTGTTTGCATTATGATTTTCTCTATCATCTTAGATACTTATCATCAACATTCGCGTTCCAAATTCTATTATCATACTCCTAACATATTTGACCTATTTTTTACTATTTCTTTTCCCTAATTTCCTATATTTAGTTCCTTAGTTTCTGATTTCTTCTTAGTGTGTGGTTTCTTTGCATTTGCTTAGTTTTTGGTTGCTTCCTAATTACTTAGTTACTTTTTTTTTGTTATTTTAAATTTTTTTTTCTTGGTTTCCTCCATCCCTGGTCCAGTTCGTCGTATTCCGCTAGTGCATTGTTTCTTTATAGTTGCTGGTTCCTTCTTATATATAAGCCGCTTTCTTCTAGTTACTATTACTGTATGTACCTTCGATAATCGTTTTATATGACTTCAACTATGCTTTATGTCCACGCCTTTGTGTTTTACCTATACGATTTTCCCAGTAGGGTACTTATCGTTAATACTTCCGTTTAAAATTGTAACTATACTCTAGCTACATTTCTCTATTTCTGCATATACTGCTTATTTTTTCCTCGCATAAGGGTGATTTTTTCTATTATCTAAGAATCTTAGGTATGATACTTGTGTTTTAAAATTAAAATTGCTGAAAATTTACTTCTCCATATGATCCTCTTGATTTTTGATATTCACTGGTGATGCCTTGGTCCTTGGGTCCATCGTATGAGAGTCCTTGAGCTTAATTTACTTTGTTGATTTTTCTTATGCTTTTGTTGGTGATGTCGGTGGGAATCTTCTTAATTTTTTTTGACGCTGCGAAGAGTGTTGTACTGCTGTGACTATGAGGCAATAGAACGTCTTCAGCTGACGTGTCGGACTGACTTTTGGGACGTAAATTGTATTTCTTCTCCGACATTCGTTTATAAATGTATTTGTAAGAATGTAATTGCTGCTGCTTTCGCCAGAATATCCAGAAGACAGATCGGCACTGCTTCCCAATGACTCACACAAACAACTTGGATTTCAGATGAGTCTCAAACAGAACTGGTACTGAAAACTACTTCGTTGATTAACACAGAGACAAGATTTAAAGGCAAAAAAATGATCTCATGGGCCCTTACGGCGGCTTGGCGGACAAAGATTTACTAGAGACTGAAAAGTATTATTCTTCAGGTGGAACAGGGTCCTGGCTGCATAAATCCTGATGAGTCCAAGGTCCTACGTACGGAGATCAGGCGGCGTAACTCAGAAGGAATAATGATGATTATGATTACTTTGAAACAAACTGTACGTATATTGATTTCCAGGTTTGGTATACAGGAAGGTATGCACTTGAGCGTTGAGGACTGACCGGACTCGACCTATTTGGTTCCCTTGAAACAATTTGAGGTTCTCTTGAAAGTACTTTTAGTTTACGTTAGATTTTAAGAGAGTTAATTCGTTTAATTTATATTGGTATGCTTTAATTTAGTTTCACGTTGATTTAGGGTCACTTTACTTTTCACTTTACTTTTCACTGACGTAACTTTAGGGAGGTTTGAACCTGTTACCAGAAAGCGTTTGCCCTAAAGGTACAACTAACCGGATGACCAGGTGTGGAGGGTTTGAACTTTTTACCAGAAAGCGTTTGCCCTAAAGGTACAACTAACCAGATGACCAAGTTGTCGTTTACTCGATTTGCACGTTCTTTTATACTAAAATTTGTTGAAAGTTTACTGATTGTTTTTAAAACATGTTTAGATATTAATTATAATATTTTATATTTCAAGATCAAGTATCAAGTTCAAAGTTTAGACTGAGTGTTCTTTTTTTCGTCATAGTTCAAACCCAACTGGATTTATATCACCCGAGGTAAACAGCAAATTTGTGCATTTAAAGCACTGTAGTTCAGTTACTCCTTAGTCTTAACCTGGATTGTCGATATAATAGATTTTGTTATATGCAACAATCGCTGGAAGTAAGTTGTCACTACGTAAAGGAAATTGTTATTAATAATTCTCAATATAATATATATTTGTCTCCGTCAATGTTGTGTAAAGAACAATATGTCAAATAGAGAAAGAGTATGCTTCTTTCTACCCTCTCAAATGCATCACAAAGAATATGCTTCTTTCTACCCACTCAAATGCATCCGCCTACAGTCAATTTCATGATCTGTTCTCCCTGCCCGAGCCGGTAGGAAATATTCATTTTAGTGCCTTACAAACACTCACCCGTGAAACAACGGTCCAGTCACCGCTCTGTTTGAGTTTGGCGCTAAGGACATGTACCCAGCCGTAGCCCTGTTTGACGCCAAGATATTTAGTAGTTTTTCTCATTTGTTTACACAGATATTTAGAAAATATCTGCTGTTCTCTGTGTTATCTTTTTTGAACACCGAATTAAGGACTCTTTAGTCTTTGACCGTTTTAACGCATTTTCTCGAGGCAATATAGTTCGTAGCGTCTCTCGTGTTGAAGATAGAAGAAGCTAAAATGGCGATGGCGATTGGAAATTTGTAGTAGACAAATCTATTCCTGTCCTCAAGATTCGAATCAACTGCTCGAAGTCTTATATCCCTGGTGAAGTATTAAAGTTGAGAGAATAGACGAAGTAAAATCACAACGTATTTAGTGTGAACGGAAAGGCAGTTAGTTGAAATAAAGTTTGATTCAATTCAGTAAGCAGAGAAGTTCATTTTAAATTAAATAATCAAGAAGTTTTGTTAGACATGAAATAATAGTTAACCTCATGTACAGTATTTAGTTTTATGTATGAAAGGATGAATGCTTGAAAGTAGTTAGAAATCATTGTATATATTAATCATAGTTGAGGCAAATTAATTATTGTGTTATTAAAGTACGTGATACCTAAAATACATGTTTCAATTCTCACTCTATGAATAAAATCACCACCACCCTATTTTGATACAGTCCACTAATTAAAGTGGTTAATTACCACCCCTATCTTTGTGCTCATAAATGTTTTACGAATTAATTGTTTATACCGACCAGTTCTATTTTGATAATTGTTATATTGAGTCGTTCTACTGTGCGATAACTTGAAATTTCAATTAGCTGTACTTTATATACAAACATAGCATAACTGTAGTAAGTACGATGTTTTTCCTTTTTTTTTGTTTTAATATCTTAGGCTTTATATAATAATGTGACATTCCAGCAATCAAGCACAATACTTTTATTTGATGTACAACAGCTTGCTTCCTCCCTTGAGCCCCTTTAAAAATGATCCTCATTACACGCCTTGTAACGTCGCGTCGTCAGCAAGAATTCGCCAAGTTTAAGTCTCGGATATAATTCGCCAAGTTTAAGTCTCGGATATACAATAGTCTGAGCTTTCCAGTGTCAAACGTTTCGTTCAATATCACAATCTGAGCATTTTTGTCATTTTCAGGCTTTACGAAACCGAAATCTTAGAAACCAATAATTATTTGTCTATTATGCTAACGAATGGACTGTATATTGTTTACCGAGGCTTGAAATAAGATTGCGGAGATTAGGTTTATCTCCTCATAAGTATTTATATTTTAATTATTATTAAGGCAATTACATTTTAATTTCTGGAAGAATAATAAACTTGCATTCGCAACTTGTCAGCAATATCTTTTATAACATTTAATAAGTAAATACTCTATAAATTATATCCGTATACAAGCTAATTTACCATGTTTTTGGAACACCTGCTCTGAATTGACTAGATATTAATGCATTCAAGGGAAAAGACAAATTCATGATGTCATCTCTGAATAACCCTTTTACATTCTCTACGAACCCGGAATACGATATAGCAAATTTTACGCCAGTAATTTAGCCTTGGCATCCCAGCGCATGTAGTCAAATTAATTAGAAGTCATAAAATAGCTCGAGTAAAAATCTCTCGCATGGCGGAATCTTTTCAGTCAATAAATTATCGTATGTAATACCACAAAAGTATAAAAAATAAACGTATGGTCTAAAAAGTGGATGAATTTATTTTCATAATTTGGAAGAAGAGTCCGATACCGAAGGTGGAGGGTTCTTTTTTCAAATTATGATAATGAACCAATGTAGTTTCAACACACTGTCATGCAAAATTGTTCGCTTATATCGTTGCACATGTGGCATTGGTGACTATTCGCCGCGTATAGATAAAGACCGACTTTTCCTGAATGTTTGATGAGAATTAGATTTCGGCGTATGTTTACACTGAAAAGTCATTTTAGTGGCTTCTATTGAAATGTTGGAGGACCGGAGTTAGTCAGCTCGCAGTAAAAGGAGTTATGTGTAGCTACCAATCCACCATGGTACGTCTCTGGATTGAAGAACCCAAACCTCTAATAAAGTCCGGAAAAATGCTTTCTCATCTAACCATCCTATTTTATCTTATATTATTTATTCATAAAATACCTAATTACCTGTAGAATATGTCTTAATCTGTTTCCAGGTTTTCTTAAAATACACTCAGTTTTAAGTTAATGAGTAAATTAAGTGTAAAAATGTAACTGACGCAGTCGGTAAGATTGTGAGCATACAGATTTTTTGCGTAGTGCCTTATGGAAAGCGTGTAAAACTCTGGTGATTTTTAAGTCTCTAGCGGAACGTGAGCCATCAAGAGAAATACAGCAGGCGAGAAGAAACTAAATATTTCTTTTCTGCTGCATCGTGCTTCAACTCTGTAGAATCCAATTTGGGTAGAAAGCCATCAACCGACTGTCTATCTGACGAGAGGCTTTATGATTAAAACATTAGTTTAATCATCATCATCATCAACAGTTTTAATCATCTCCTGATGAGGCTAACATGGTTAGCGAAACGCGCGTCGAGTGTAAAAATTCTGTTTTGGTATTGGGGATAAAACTCTGTTTTAGAGAAGATAGAAGAGGAAGCACGTGATATGAATTTGGACGATATTCAAATAGAAACAGACAGTGAAGTGGATGATGTATCCCTAAATAGTTCTCTGGAAAGCAGTGATTCCGAATCATCAAACAGTGAAGCGGGAAGTCACGTAAATCAAAATAATTTCCTGGATGTCCATATATATTTTCACGTGATGGGACAACATAGTCGGAAATTCCTCTCCGAGCAAGACGCTGTGCTGCCAGAAACATAGTTTCAAAAACACCAGGATTTAGTGATGCTTTCAAGTTGCGTTTTTCTCAAGAAATATTGGATGCCATTATCACTGAGACAAACCGAAAGGCACATTTTGTATGTGATCCTTAGGAGAAGTTTTAGCTAGAGGTAAATCTACCAGAAATGCGAGCATTTTTAGGTCTGTTACTGTTAGCTGGCTGTTCACGAGCGAGGCGCCAGCCTATGGTGGAATTGTGGGGTAGCAGTGATACGGCAATCCTAACTTTGATGAACAGTTAGTACCATTTCCTGAGAGGTATCCATTTAGGGTATATATGAAGTCTAAACCCATACAAATATGGTATGAAGATTTGGGTTGCAGCAGACACAAAAATTTGGTATGCATGTAGTTTACAAATGCACTGTGAAATGGTAGGGAATACCCTCGAAAAAGAACAAGCAAGAGTGGTTTTAGACTTGGTAGAAGCTCTTAGTCGAGGATATTGGGTCACAACTGGTAATTTTTTTACGTCATTGAAGTTGTCGAAAGAGCTATTACAATCCAATAAAACTTAGTTAGGAACGATGAGATCCAATCGACGCGAAATGCCCAAAGAAATGCTTGCAGATAAAGAAAGACCTAAACACTCAGGTAAATTGCTATTTACCGAAGCCGCTACGATGGTCTCATATGTGCCAAAAAAGAATCGAAGTGTTATGCTACTAACAAGTCAACATCAAGACGACACTTTGTCCAATAAGACGACTGCATAAGCCTGAGATTATACTAGTCTACAATCGAAGGAAGGGTGCGGTCGATGTGTTAAATAAAATTGTAAAGGAATATTCCTGCAATAGTACAAGACGATGATCACTAGTCCTTTATATGAACATGTTGGATGTTGCTGCCATCAATGCCTTGGTTCTATATAAATTAAAATTCCTCAACTATGAATAATCTGGAAAAACCTGCCAAAGGAGATTATTTTTGAAGAAATTAGGCTCAGAACTTATCGGGCTTGTTATTCCAGAGGGCTTAGATGGGTACAAAAATCCGTACAATATGCAATTTCGACCATTGTTAAAATCCCCACGACCAGTCGTTCATTACCTGCATCTGAAGCAAAGAAACGTGGTAGATGCCGCGAATGTCCTAGATCAACGCATAAAAAAGCACCCTCAAAATGCGATACTTGTCGCAAATTTTTTGCTCTAATCATCTGACTAAAAAATCAACAAAAATATGTAAGAATTGCGATAATTAGGTTTGTGAAATTGTGTTGAACTCCCTTTCTCATACTTAGTAAATATTTGTTTATTTAGAAAAATCAGTTTTTTTCCGATCAGAAAATTGTTTGATAAAGAGGTCTGTAATGTTTTAATGCAATATATCTTTCTCTTACTTAATAAATATTTTTGTTTATTTCAGAAAAAATATTTATTCTTTCCAATCACAAAAATGTTACAAATTTTTACATAAACGGAAGTATGCAACATATAAAACTCTTTCTATTTGAAATGCATCTTTTCATTCGTTAAGATAATTAGAGAAGGTTTTACATTATAATTATAAATTACAAATAGAAAAATATAAATATACAGGTCAAAAAACATTGGAGTTAAAACTTACCAGATTACGGCTTTTACGTATCGAAAAATGGTTACAACATCCCAAGGTTAAGAAGAAACCAGCTGAAACATCTACCACCAAGGGTAATCGAATAGTTTTTGATACTGTTTTGAACAAATTTCTCTCATTTTTGAGTCCAATTTTTCATTTCGTTGTTTTTATTAGTTGTTATTGTTTTTCATGATAGCTCATACATTCTCTCATATTAAGATATGTTTAATTAATGTTCTCTGAAATATGGAAAACTGCTAAAAGAAATAAGAAATATTGACAACAAATAAGAAAATTATCTGAGGTATCAAGTTCTGATTTTGATTCGCTATTTGAAGAATCTTCCGAACATTATATAGGTAAATTTGCTTTTGATCAGTCGACAATAGTTGAATTTGATACTTTAGTGAGTGATTTAGCTAGTATAAATTTAGCAAAAAATATGCCTAACGAAACAAATTACTTGCTGCTTTTTAAAAATATTTCATCAATAATTTTTTTAGAGCTTTTGTAGGTAAACTTAAACACAAAGCATTATCTTTAATTTCGAGTTGTTTAGAGTTAGACGATAGGGAAAAAGTTAGAGATATTCTCAAACTTCCCTTTATATGTTTATTACACGAACTTTACAACTTCAGCCCTAATTCAAGAGAGGTGTACGTTTACAATGCCATACAAGTTTGATAGTTTCTTCTATTAAAATAACCGTTCCACGTCAAACGAAGTCAAAATAGCTCAAATAGAAAATATCTAAAGGGTTGTACTTGCAACTTTTTTAAAATATTTATCCCTAAATATTCAAACTGCTTTAGACTTCGACATCCCCTATATTTAGAAACTACCATGCAAAATGTTTTAGCGTAGGGAAATTTTCCTTCAGTCGTAAATAATGATAGTGGAAAAAATGGCCAACACAAGCACTTTCTCGCCAAACTTCAAACCACTATTTAATCAAAATTTCCATGCAAGCTCACAGAGTTTTCCAAGCCAGCCTATTGAAATAAACCCCCAACCTATTCCACCACAACGATTTTTCACAAATCTAAAGGTTTTTTGTAAAACCCTCTGATATTAATGTCTGGAAACCTACAAATAAATCTATTCTCGAGAGACCAACTTCTATATCCGTAATAACAAAGACTACAAGACCAACTTAGATGCAATCCAGAATGGGTTTACCAAACTTCTCACAACAAAAGCCCGAATTGCATGTAGAGGAATTATATCAGAATTACTGATTTCACCGAGCAACCGTTCAATAACGAATTAAGTTAAATTTGTGAGTCTACTGAGAAGCCGATTTATATTCAGGAAGAAGACTTCTTTCCTTCCCCTGAGAAACTAGATTCTGTCTGAGCTGTCTTAGAAAATGGTGATGAAAATCTTTATCCAGCTGCCTCTGGAGTGAGTCATAATTAGTAAACGGCATGGATAATCGTAAACTAACTTTTAACAAAATATGAAATCCTGATAAACCATTAAACTTGCTAATCGGGTCTGAAAAGACATATTTCACTCCAAAATCATCACCTTGTAAAGAAATACTTTCCAAGCTTTATTGTCACCAAACCAAATATAATTAAAACATCATGCGATTAACAATTGTCAAAATATAAAGCACATATTCCGACTTGCAAGGAGTTTCAAACGAAGGGAAAATAATATTAACCTTGATTTTCACCATATCTTCGATGGGTTAATAATAGTTTAGACTTAAAAGACATGGGATTCAAAGGAATTTACAAGAAAATTATCTCTATAGGGACAATATCAAAATACCTGTATTCCAGTATTCTCCATCTGAGTATAACTGTAATATAACACTATATGAAAATAAAGTCCTAAAGATAAAAGTTCCAACAAAAGCACAAACTGATGGTACTTACGTACTATAACCCCCATAAACAATTTAATGATCATTGCATTATACCTGAAGGTATAATGAAAGTTGAAAATGGGTTAACTTTTGTTGAAGTATTTAACATAAGTATTGAAGACACATACTTCGATCTTCAAGACCCCTTCGATATCTTCAGTGTGAATACCTTTGAAATCTACCAAGACGAGATAGAAAACCATAATGAATCCATCGATAGAACTGAAATTGAACGTTTACGTTCATTAAATTGCAACACGTTTTTCTGATTGAATCCAAAATGAAAGTAATGATTTTTTTTCTCCCAATTAATGAAAAAGGAACCTAGCCCCGGAGAGTTGTATTGCAAAGCCTGGCCCCTGTCGTGGGGTTGGTCGTTTGAGCGTCACCCGTTCTAGCCAACTAAACGGAAAATGCTCTGCTGGTGTTGTACAGGGTGGCTAGGTCAGCTCATAAAATCAACCGGTACTTAGTTTCAAACCCACAAGAAAACGAGAATAGAGGCGGGATTATAATCAATTAACTGAACTTATCAAGAAAACACAATTTAAAAATTTAAGGAGCAATATATTGGCTACTAAGTTCTTTTTTTTAAGCACCGCAATCAGTTACAGTAAAATCTACAATTTCCAAAGACCAAGGAAGGTCTGATAAATATTAACGAAATTGAGAAATAGAGTACAATATGGAGATTGTACGGAGACCAATTCGGTTGTTAATACTCGGTTCTGTATGCCTTACCACTAAATGCACTAAATACTACTTATCGAAGTGATCACTTTGACGTTAACTAAGCTAATTACCACTAGGTATGCGTGCGCTAATAGCTGCACCGATTTTAAATTTAGCGATAATAATATGTAGCAATGAACTGTCACAACAATGAAATCAAATTACTCGACAAGTTAATAAAGGAACAAAACTAGAATAAAACTATTGAAAGCGTGGATGTCGATGCTTGCTTCATATTATAAAGAGAGAAACTTCAGAGCGGTTATATTACTTGATAAATGAATGAAGAGAATAAAATTATTGAGCCAACGCTTGACGTATATTAAAAAAGAGAGAAAATTCAGAACAAACGGATTAACTGGTCCGATAAACCAGTGAATAAATGAAAATAAATTTAATTAACTATCTCGAAGCTTGGCGATAAAAGTGTGATTTATATTAACAGGAGGATAACTAAAAGCGATTATATTAAACGGATAAACAAACGACTCAATGAAACATAAAACTTCTGTACAATACCCCAAATCCGGTCGTCGAACTCTGGTGGAGGCGCCGGGTACTTATAGATACCTCAGGCACTGCCTCTCGATGGCCCCGAGGAAAGATCTAGCCAGGTCTCGATAGCTTGGTGTCGAGATTGGTTGATAAGTGCTGCTGGTAAAGCCTGCTTCCAACCCACTAGAACAGGGTGATTCTAGCTGCAGGTAAAGGTAGTGGCCTGCGGGTAAGAGCGGGACCTCAGGAAAAGAGGTTGTACCCTCCGCCCTGAAGTAACCCAGTGCGCATTAGACGTAGCCCCCTTACTTTAATAAAAACCATAGCCCCCCACTCGCATGAATATATTTTCTTTATAAAACAAATTCCCCCAAAAAAAAATTATCCATGAATTTTCAATGACCATCGGCAAATAAAAGATGTACTAAGGTACAGACAACTTGAATGTAACAAAGATAGGGACGAATCACCCCTAAAAGATTACATAAACTTCCCCATATGATCAAAATTAAAGTTACATTAAAATAAAAATTCGGATTAGATAAAATGAAGTAGATAAGATATCATGTGAGACGCAAAAGCAAATGGCGGTATATGCACAAAAAAGGTAACTCAGATAAACAATTAAATCATTAATTTAGGCAAAACGGTTGCAATAATTACCTCGATCGTGTGTGTGAGGGCTAACTATGAGAGATGCGACGGTCTCGGTCTTATATGACGAACGTGGAAAGCCTATATAAATAATGGAAAAAAACCGTTAGCATCATGGCTTTCACGCGCTTCACAGGCAATAGGGAAAGAAATCCAGAGAAAATGCTTACCTAATACAGAAGTATCTAGATCCCGATTAATCGGTCGTGTCAAAACACAAACAGAAAATCAACACAATATATCCCCAAAGAAAGGGTAGAATTGAATCACAATAAGATGTTGAGTCTCTAACTGCACTAGCAGAAGGCTTCTCTCCTCGCCAAACGATCAAACTAGAAGGAACTCTCGATCATTTTTGTCAATTTGCCTTTGCTTATGTCCGATTAACAA